>VXBW01005237.1:221297-242132 GCA_013400375.1 Thinocorus orbignyianus
AGGGTGGGGAGTGGGTGTTCATGGCTTGTTACTGAGCTGTGAATAGCAGCGCTTGTTTTGTTGTTATTGTTGTGTTTTATGAGGACAATACCATGTCCGTAGCCACAGACATCAGATATTTTGGTGGGGAAGATAAGCTTCCGGCAAGAGCTCTTGGCTCCTGCCCAGCTCTGTGTTAACTCCTTCTGGGATTGCTCAGGGTCTGACAGCCGGGGGTGGGCAACAATGGAGTGGTCAAGAAGCCCCATATGCTCCAAAATATTTTATCTAATCTTCCCTCTTAAACTATTTCAGCCCCTCCAGTTGGATTCTTCAAAGTCCTTCGTGCTTGCTTTGTGCTCACAAGCAATTTCCTGGCAGCCCTTGGTGCACAGAGAAGAGCTCTGTCTGCCTGGCGGAGACAAAAGAAGGTGGATGTGGACGTGTGTGGCATAAAGGTCCACGTGAATCTTGGTGAGCACCTGCCTCAATGAACTAGTGTTTGATCAAAGGTTAGCCTGGATGGGGGAAAGCAACAGGGAAAAGATAACTTCTCATGCAAAATATATCATTTGATTAACAGGCTCTGTAGCTGGTTAGAAGTTCAGAAGATGAAGATGCTGGGAGAGCTGGAGCCCCTCTGCTGTGGGGACAGGCTGAGAGAGTTGAGGGGGTTCAGCCTGGAGAAGAGAAGGCTCCAGGGAGACCTCAGAGCCTCTTCCAGTCCCTAAAGGGGCTCCAGGAAAACTGGGGGGGGACTCTTGATGAGGGAGGGAAGCCCTAGGCCGAGGGGGAAGGGTTTGACACTGAAAGGGGGTACATGGAGATGAGATCTGGGGAAGAACTTCTTGGTGGTGAGACCCTGGCCCAGGTTGCCCCGAGAAGCTGTGGCTGCCCCATCCCTGCAGGGATTCAAGGATCATGGGTTGCTTCTTCGTCGTAAAGGCTGAAACTACTTTTCAAACGGTTTATTTATGTATGCATTTTGCTTGGGAAAAGGAATCAAATTAAGCAAAAAGCAAATATACCAGCACGATTTTAATCTTTCCCAGCAAGTGGATGAAGCTCAGACTAGCACAGAGAGAATTCAGACGCCCAGAATATTATTAGTGATTTCTGCACACTGCCATTCCCCTGCATGCATCTTCTGCAAGACCTTTTACCCTCAACCAGCCTCTTTTTCTGCTTTCCTTACATTTTCTTGTTCACAAGTAGGGAAATGAATCTGCTTTAATCGCTTATGTTTTCCCCATCACTAAAAAGAAGTGCCTTGGAACAAACCCCAAACACTCGGTGCTGGTGGTATAGTGTCTCTGCCCAAGTCAAGAGGGAGAGAAATCCCTCAATAAAGATCCATGGGAGCTCAGAAAGGACTCAGGTCTTGTCTGCTGACTCCTTCTTTATTTGCTTGTGCTGCATCACCTCCAGCGCTCGCGAGGCTGGGACACACAACCCTCTCCTCCTGCGCTCCTTTTACAACTGAGCCCCATCCTCTCCCCCTTCCCTCTCCCCTTCTGTGTTGGACAGAACTCTGTTTATTTTGGTAATCACTCGAAAAGCCCATTTTCTGCCGATTTCAGGGAAAGAGGGTTGGGTGAATGAGAGGGAAGGGGCTAGAGGAAAGCGCCCAGGTTAAAAGGGGTGCAGTGGGACTCCTAGCCCTAAACATCATCCATGGCTGCTGTGCACCACTGGCATTCTGAGAGACTGCAGGCAATCTCAAGGGGAAATCAGGCTTTTCCAGCTTTCACCAAAACCAGTAGGATTCTGCCCACTTCCTAGAACATTCCTGGAACTGAGGATTGCGGAGGTGCATTTCTCCAAAGCCGTCACGTTCCATGTGGAGAGCTGCCACGGCGCTGAGCTCAGGGCTGCACTGCACTCCCAGCCCACAACTGCTTCCAAGCTCTTGGCCACTTCCCCGCTCCACTCGTTTGGATCTGCTGGGGTTAGGCTGAGCATTTCTGCCTCAGCACTGGGGAGAGAACACAGAAGTCCTGCTTTTTTTCCAACAGGCAAACGCAACATGGCAAACCAGGTTGTGAGAGATGCAGAGTGAGTTCCTTCACAGCTCAGGTAGAGAACAGCCTGTCATGGCTCAAGGAGCAGCAGGTATTCAAAGAATCATAGGATCATAGAATCATAGGACAGTTAGAGTTGAAAGAGACCTTAAAGCCCATCCAGTGCCACCCCCTGCCCCGGGCAGGGACACCTCCCACCACACCAGGTTGCTCCAAGCCCCATCCAGCCTGGCCTTGAACCCCTCCAGGGCAGCCACAGCTTCTCAGGGCAACCTGTTCCAGTGCCTCACCATCCTCACAGCAAAGAATTCCTTCCCCAGATCTCATCTCCATCTCTCCTCTTTCAGTGTCAAATCCTTCCCCCTTGTCCTATGGCTCCTATTGCCACCTCGCAATTGGGCTACACCAACTCTTCACACACACCATCGAGATGGCTTGTCCTGATTCATCGTGACTTCACTTTAAAACAACCCTGCCCTTAATAATTCACACAAGGAGAAGACATCCTCTCACATATATTGGGAACTGGAGAAATATGACAAATATAAATTACAGCCTGGCACCTCGAGATGTGCTCTGCACTTCAGTTGCTCCATCAATGCACTTGTAGATGCTGCTCCAGTGGTAGAAAATGGGCAGATGACAGGAAATTCAACCTGGGCCAGTCTGAGGTGCAGGAGGATCATCCAAAATGTTACAAGCTGGTGAAAAAATATTACAGGGTCTATCTCTCACTTCCTTTTTTCCACCAAACCTATCTATAAGGCAACAGGAACATTTACTGGGCAGTGAAAACCATGGCCCAGGCAAGAGCAGAGTGTAGTGGAAAATCTCACAACTGTAAGTACTCTTAACAGAGAAAAAGGCGGCTTTTGAAGAACGTGAGGGAAACCGTCAAAGCAGTGAAATTGTCTTCATTCACAGAGTAAAAGCTTAGAAGAGGCGCAATATGCCGGGAGTGATATCTTCTCCACTTTATTAGAGCCTCTGACATAGTTCGTAGCCTTGGAGAGAAACCAGAGAAATATCAAGCTACTGTGAGATGGATACAAAAAAAATTTAAAGAGTGAAGGCAGAGCAGTGAATGGCCAGTGTGAGACCAGAAGAGGGAGTCGGACAATCGCTCTGCTGGAGGGGTCAGAGGATCACGAAAGTCTCAGGTTCACACGCGACAGAGCAACCAAAACTCGGTTGGGTTGAGTGACTGGGTTGGACTTCTCCCAGGAACCTCTGGTTTCCGGGAAGTCAGAAATAAAACAAACCACTCTCATGGTATTTAGCCTCTGCCTTCACCAAACCCAAGCAGCAAGGGAGCCTAAATTTGCCATCTGCATAGTGAGTGAGCAGAAGTTTTTCACAGCCCAAGAACTCTGCATTTCTGGTCAAAACTTATGCCAGCTTCTGGACTATTTATTCTGATGCAAATTGTCTTTTCCAACTACTGTGCTGACAGACTCTGTTATTACCTGGAAAGAGGGGCTGGAATCAAACCCAGGCTGACCCATAGAGACTGTACTGAGAACACAAGAAAAGCACAACACCCCCTCCTGCATTCAGTACAGCCACAGAAACAGGAGACGCTGGAGTCCAGGAAAACCAAGTCATGCCCACTGACCAGGAATATCCCTACGGAAATAAATCCAAAAGTAGCTACTAGCCAGGTAGGCGGGACTGCCAGAAACCACTAATTAGCCATATTTTGCCACTGCACCAAGTAGCTGTCAGACCTGGAAGAAGCAATAACATGAACAACATATCTCTTCTGCCGCAAGTGTTACCTTGTTTCCTCCTCCCTTCAAGATCATCCTTTCACAGAATGATTTGGAGTTGGAAGAAATGTCTCGAGAACATCTCCCCCAACCTCCTGTCAGGACAGGGTCACCTAGAGCAGGTCGCACAGGAACGTGTCCAGGCGGGTTTGAACGTCTGCTGGTATCACTGGTCCTGCTATCAACTGGCTCCCAAGGCAAAGTTAACAAGTCTTGGTTTCCTCTCAAGTTAATCATCCTGCAGTTTCTTATGTCACATTTTTCTTATGAAAAGTCACTTTTCCAGTCTTCTGCCTGTGACCCAGGCTGTGCACACCAAAGTTACACACGCCACTGGCATTTCTAAGCAATTCCAATTGTTGTCCTTTGTCTGTCACTGTCAGCCACGGCACGGTCCATCTGCTATTGACTTTGTCACTCATAGTTTCGGTGTCATACCCCTTTTTGCTCCTGTACTGGACTTCCCCATCATGTAACCCAGATCAGAGTGCTGCACACTCTTCTGAACCCTCAACGTCCACCGGAGAGCCTCCTTTGCATCAGTTCTAACAACTTTACTTAATGTCCTGCAGTGGCCTTTGTGCCTAAGGTTCCAGCCATCGCTCAAATTTCCTGCCATCATCCCAAGACTGCAGTCCTGGCAATGCTTCTATCCATCACCTTTCATGACCGAGAGCAATAAGTTGCTTCTGATTAAAAAGAGTTGTGTTTAATTCAGCCATTGCTCAGCACCCAACAGGGCTGCTCCCTTCAATATGGAGGATCCAGCTCATCTTCATCACATTAGGTGGGTCACTTCACCCCCTAACGACCCATTCCCAGCTGGAGAGCACCCGCCCTCCTGGAAGACCAGCTGCAGGGTGGGAGACTGGAGGGCAACACCTCCAGACAGTCCTTCACGACGAGGAAACAGTGCTCCCAAGAGGCTTGGGTGAGACGCACCTTCAGAACTATGTATGAGCAAAACTAAGGTCATGATATATTGTACACCTTCACTGGGGAAGGAAATTCTTGGCTCACACTTAAGACACTTTTTCCGAAGCATGTGTCATGGGCACTCCCACCAATACATACTCAGGGTGGAAAATCCAACATATAAAACAACGCTGAATCCCCTCTGTGTTTGTTGTTACGTTGTTCTGCTTTGGTCTAACCCTTAAATAATCTCCTCCAGTGAGAGAAGCATTTATTCAGCTTCTCTTATATCCGGAGACCCCTATTCCAAGTGGAGTCTAGATCCTTCAGGAGGGAGAACTCCTGTTTGACTAACGTCTTCGGAAAAAGTGTAAAAGCTGTAACAGCCTCGGAAATTCTGAAATGCAATCACCACCCACACGTACACACGGATGATCACACACTCTGAACCTCCAATCTGCAGGAAAATAAAGACATTTTGGAAATAGCACTGGCACTTCTCTTGGTGTCTTTAGTGAAAGCACAATTTTGTTTGAATCTAGTAAAAAGGAAAAGAAAAAAAAAAAAGAAAAGGAAAAAAAAAGACATCGGGAAAAACAAGTTACAGGTACACAAAAATGACAACAAAATTCACCAAAATCATCCTAACTGATGGTGAAGAGATGTCCCAGAGGAAGTGCAATCAGAGGGATAAAATACCATGTCTCCTCAGTGCCTCCCCCACTACAGCTCCAGAAGGAGTTAAATCCATTCACAGACCCTCTGAATCTGTAGGTGACACTTATTTCCTTACTAAAATGAGACGCGGCCTCATCCCATGCCCCAGTCATGTCTTCGGAGTAGTCACCTCCAAATTGATGAACAGATGCAATCAAAAACTGCTCAGAAATTATTTTCCAAAGTATCAGCTCAGAGATGGTTCCTAATGGTGAAAAGAGACTCGACAGAAATTCATTACTGGCACCACTCGAAATTCAACCAGATCCTCACTCCCACATATAAGGTTGCAGCAACTTGTAACCACAAAGAACAATCACATCTCCAAGACACTCTGAACTAAACAAACGTAATGATGTCTCCTGCATCTCCCCACTGCAAAAAGAACATCTGTTTCCTATGCAGGGGAGAGATATCCTACCATCTAATAGGTTTGGGAAGATTAGAAAGATAATGAGAGACATTTGGAATTTCTGAGTTGCCTAAAACTTGCAATTTTAGCTTCAGGGAGCCTGAAAGGAAGGGGTTGAATTTTAGTACAAATGTGTGCCACGTGCAATAAAATTGGGCTGAATAAAGGTCACGGGGAACCATAGAAAAGCAGGGAAAATTTACATATCCCTTATCAGCTGGAAAATACTGCATCATCTGGGCCTTTCTGACACCATCCTTAGCTTTGATTCAAAGTTTCTGCAAAAGGAGAGGTGAGCTCAAACATCACCCCGTGTCTTGGGAATAACAACAATCCATGAAACATAAATGAAGCACCAAAGGCTGGAAGACTTGCCACCAACCTGTGCAACCCTGCGGTGGGTGGTGAAGAGCAGACCATGAATAGCAACACTACAGTAGACTAAGTGGTGGCCTTGTCCCTTTCCACTGCTTCTGCAGGGTCTCTTTGGATTCTTAGTGATTGAGGCTGCCAACAGAGAGGTAAAATTCAGCTCAAAGTATGTCAAGATTAAAGCTGGGTGGTGTCAACTATTTCTCTGCTGAAGACCTTTCCAAAGACATGTGTGGAGGTGAAGTGGGTCCTAAAGAGCCATTAGCTCTGCTTGGTCTCTGGTTCTTCCCATCCATCTTCCCTATTTTTCTGCCTTCTAATAAGCAGATGAGCTAATTTCCACACTAGAAGGAAAAGCCTGGGTGGAAACCTCACGTCACAGAGCACTGAGGGATGTGGCATCATTCTTGGTGGTGCTGGACACCAGTCTGACCTCATGGAGCTCTCCATGATTTGGAGAAGATGCTGGTTGTGCACTCTTAATTCCTCTCTAAATATCGAAACCAGATTAAACGAGCTGAGTCTCAGGGCATCCATAAACCTAACCTTGTGAGGGTTGCACAGTCCTCCCAGTGCCCCAGTCAAGGGGCTCCTGGTCCACCAAGCCCAGTTGACTACCCAAAATGCACACCAGGATGAATTGAGGCCCAAGACCTTCATCCCCTATTGAGGCTGGGGCGATGTCGCATGATGTTTCCATGTGCTGGGGTTCAATGCCGAGAGGAAAATATGTGACTAAAGCCACACAGCCCTTCTGCTCTTTTTGGGACTGAACCAAAAATGTACCTCCCCTCCCCCTGCATTTCCCCCCGACACACCTTTCCTTCCACTGGAACATAACCCCAAATAAGATGTTGGCCTGACATTAAAGCAAAATGTATAAATATTTTTAAAAAGAGAAGAATTCCTGCCTCTCTAACAGTTTGCTCCAACTAATAGGTTTCAGATGTCCCACATACTTCATTCATTCAGCCCCATTCAGTCTCCTAGGAGCCCCCGCTGTATTTATTAAACACAGCAATTGTGGAATGTTCAGCACTTACAGAATAAAACACAGCATTTTTTTTTATTTATTTATTTTTCCCAAAAAAAAGCGTAATTAGAAAGCTTTGTGAGTGACCTAAAACTGTCATTCTGGTTCCCATCCCAGTGCCCACTCCAGCATTCTGCAGCCGCCCCAAACACCGTGCCATGGCTTAACCCTTTCTGCAGCGTGCAAGCACCCCAAGAACAAATTCATTATTTATTTTTCTAATTCCATCCTCAGCGGGATCATTTTGCCGCCTTCCCCCAGCGCCTCCTTTTTTGCTGTGTTATTATTAAGCATGTACTTTTGGACACTTGGCTCTCAAACACATCTTGTCTCTCGGTAACTCTTCCCAGCGCTAGACGCGAGAGTCAAGCCCCGAAATCCCGCAGGATGCCAGTGCTAATTTCAGCAGCAAAGAGCTGGAGAACACGAGATCTTTCCTAGAGGGATTCAAATGGAAGCAGACATAATAGAAGAGCCATTTTTCATTACAGTGCTGGCAGCGAGAGCAGAGGAGGATGTCTGGGCTAGGAGTGTTGTAGAGAGAGGCAAGAGATGGGGTTTGTTCCAGTAGAAGTAACCTGCCAGCGCTGGGTGACTGGTCAGAATGGTTCGCTGGAGTCTGGCGTCGTTCCAGTCCTTCTCTGGGGAGAGACACGCAAAAAGCAGATCTTAAAAGGGATATGAGGCCCTGAGTCAGGGCTGGGAAGGTCTGGCAGGAGCCAGCAGCGGAGAAATGGCCTTTGCTTAAGGCCATGTCTAGTTCATGTGAGCGATGCGTTTCTGTCAGGGGTCCTGGGTTCACTCATAAAACTCAACGGCCCCCAACCAGCCTCACCTGGGAACCCTGGGCCAGGAGCTTCACTGCAGCTCTGTCTCAGAATCATAGAACTGCCTAGGTTGGAAGAGACTTTTCAGATCTTTAAGTATTTATAGGCATTGATCAGTTTCCCCTTCAGTCCTCTCCAGACTAAAAAGACCCAAGACCCTTCGCCCTTCCTCATAGGAGGTTCTAGTCCCCTCATCATCTTATAGCCTTTTCGTGTCCCCTCTCCAGCAGTTCCCTGTCCTTCTTGAACCGGGGAACCCAGAACTGGACACAGTGCTCCAGATGCTGCCACCTTTGCATGGCTGGAGGAGCTTCTTCATCCCTTCCACCTCCCCTTTTTACGAGCTCTGATCACCACACACTGGGCTCTGGGTTTTTTCTTCCCATAGTGGCAGCACTATTGCAGTAACAGCCCTAAACAAACACATCATGGGAAGACTGATCTCTCCCCAAAGGTGTTATGATTCATTTTTCACCCTCTCTTGGCTGAAGAGCTCCACACCCAAGCCCACACGGGAGACCCCCTACATCATGGGAACTGCACTGGTGTCACTCTTTCCACATTACTGCCCGCTTCAAAGACCCCGGAGTAACTCTTGTCCCAGACACATTCCCAAGGGAGTCGTCAGTTTAGAGTCAAGATTCTTGATTATTAGTCCCACTGCAGGAGGCTGTACAGGAATAGATGAATACTGATGTGCTATAAAATGCCCCAAACATGTCAAGAAACACTTCACAGCAATCTTTATGCTTCATTGCAGCACTCCCTACAAAAGTCCATCTGTCCCAGCTCTCTGCTTGGGTAGAAGGACAACTCCTTGCTTTGACCACTTCCACAGATTTTCCATTTTTGCTTTACTTTTCACCATGTAATTGTACAGAAGATGAAACACCCCTGTGAGCCCTGGTTCCTGCAGTGTTGCAAATGCTATGACTTGCTCCCTGACCATCTATTCTGTTTTAGCACTGCCTGGTACCATCGTAGCAACAAACCCTCCATCTCCCCTCAGCCAGTCCCCTTCACGCCTTCTTGGACCTTTCTTTTTCCTAAATTTCACATAAATCTTAAGTCACATCTCGCCCAGCCACCACTGGCAGTCAACATAAAAGAATGAACAATCCAAATTAATTCTCTGGTGGGTTCAAACCCTTCCAGAGACACTTACTTACACGGAGTGTCTATACACACCCAGGTGCCCTGCTAAGACTGGGCTATCTCAGGTAGTGCCACATCTCCTGCTCTTCCCATTGGAATTCTTACCCCATCGGATACCATCTCCTTTCTTCAGGGCTCTGCCTGTTTGGAAATAACTCCCACTCCAGTGGGTGTAACCTGAGGGAACTCGGCAAAGCTTTATGCAAGTGTAGCCAACATCTCATGCTCACATTAGACTCAAATAGCTCATGCTCTGAAAATGGAAATAGTGTCACGACCCCAGACACCACAGAAACCAGGCCCCGGAGGAATAAGCCAGGGCTTAAAGAGGTTAAGAAAGCCAGTGAGTGCAGCATCACCCTGAGATCCCTGAGTGACAAGGATGAAGACGTGCACCTTGTGACCTGTGCACGTGGCAGGGAAGCAGCAGCAGGAGCCAGGGAGACATTCCTGGGGGAGAGAGATGGTCTGGGATACAGTAAGGCAGGATCACAGGGCTCAGAAGTATTTTCCCCTGGGTAGTGGATGAGGCAGGAGTGTGAAGGGTTGGTCCGTCACAGCTCAAGCCAGAGCAGGGAAGATGATGCAGACAGGGCCCGTGTATAATGTCAGATCTCCAAGGAGCCTCTCATTTCAGGAGTCTGTCCTCCCATGCCAAAATAACAAGCCTTCAGGGAAGAGGGTGGCAAGGTTCGTAGGTTGGCTGGTTCACAGGCAGGTGAGATGCACACACAGGACTGGGGTTTGCCCCCAACTTCTTGCAGTCTTGCGTTTTCCCTCCCTGGCTGCCCTTCAGCTCTCCCTCGCTGCCACCCGGGCCTGGGAGTCCAGCCCCTTCCAACAAAATAGACTGGAAAATACCAGCCTTCCAAGTCCAAGGTTCCCACGCTCTGCTGGCAGAACTCAGATCTCCAGAGATCTTCTGGGGTTTCCACTGAAATTCAGGTCCGCCTTCACTTCCCAGAAGTGCACTTGGCAGACAGCTCCAAGGATCTGTTGCCACAGAGCACACAGGCATCTGTCACACATGGGGCTCCAAAAGCTTCAGGACACCCCAGACTCCCAGCTGAGGGATGGGAGGGTCTAGATTTAAGGATGTGGAACAGGAACCCATGGAGCCATCCAAACTTTCAGGTCCCTATTTCAAACTGGCTCCATCTTGACTTGGTCCCCAATACTTCAGCATCAGTCATCTGTGTGTTTGTGGCATATTTACAGATTTTCTGGAGAGATGCCCAGTCCATGAGCCTGAACCAGTGCCCCAGTCCCAGCATCTGACCATGTATTGGAAAAAACCCTTAGGAAGATTCCTGCCCATTCCTGAAATTTGGTGCCTCTGGGACAACAATGCTCCCATCCCATTATGGGTTTCCAGCCCTTTTTGTGAGGCTGGCTAAGCATCTGCTGGTGATTAAGTGTTTTGTCATTTGGAAAGAGCTGACAATTACCTCTAATTATTCAAACTAGGTCAGGTTCTTCAGCACAAGTTTATGTGATGACTGTTGGCTGGAAATTAGGCTTTCAAACCCCAGTGGCCACTGGAGAACAGAATCCACCTCTCCTCTCACACTCAGGAAAAAACTTCTTCCCATAAATAACAGGTCCTGGTCTCACAGGAGTTGATCTGTGTATCCCTCACCTCCTGAGCTGAGCTATCAACTGTGCTTTGGTAACAACCCTTCAGGGGTTTTGGAGTTTGCCTGTAGAATTACCAGCGAGAACAGATCACAGGCAGTGGGACCCAAAAACATAAATGAAGATCATACTCTTCCTCATCGAGGCCCAGCACACGGCGAAGTTACAGCCTCGGCAGTGAGGACAGGTTTCTGCCCAATCTGCTGAATGACTACACGTACTGGGTCTACATGGACTTGCCTGGCAGGTTGTGCTTATTCTGACTGTTCAACTTCCCCTTGCTCTTCAGGCAGCTCATTCAAGACATTCCTGTGCTTGGCTAATTACTGTAGAGGGGGTGTCCAAGGGGATGTCTCCAGAAGCTCTGCCCCAGAAATGGCAGATCAGGCCTAGCTCTCCAGAACTAGACAAGGGAATGAAGGGAACTTCCAGGATGCTGGAGGAATATCAAGGACAGTTTTCTCATCAGACTTTCCCTGTCAAAATTCCCAAATTGCTTGGAAATGTCCTTTGGGGCCTCAGGTGCAAGGTGAGAACATGAAGACTGCAGTTTTAACCCCCCCACCATGTGCAAAAGGTACCTTATTCCTTTTTCTCAAAGATCTATTGTCCCAGGCAGGCCCCAGTTTCCCCCTGAGCTGGGAACTTCTTGTTGGGTGAGTAGTGAGTATTTAACTGTTCTATTTGCCAGTCCTACAGGAGCTGTCAAGCTGCATGGTGGCCCCCTTCTCCTGGGAAAAGAGCTCCTGGACAGGAGAATGGAGGGTAGGGACAGCACAACAATATCAAAAGTTGTTCTCAGGCATTCCTTCAAAAAGCTGTGAGCTTTTAGATGCTCCCAGTGCTCATTTAGGACTCAGCATGCCTGAAAAACGTCCTCAGGAGGCAACAGCAGGAAACACTGGAAGGTGGGGAAAGTCAAGAACCTGAAGGACTATATTTGGGGCACGGCCTGTGCCAGGCTCCCTCCTCTTCGTTCTGTCATTGACCAAGGAAACAGAGCCGTAGCCAGGTTTTTTCCCTGAACACAAGGGAAACTTGAGCCATTTACTAACTGCCGTGTGTGTGTGACACTGATTATCCTGCTTGACTGAAAAGCTTTCGCTCCATCTTGCCTTCAGACCTGAACAAAGTTCATCCCATAAAGGCTACAGCCATTAACCCATCACAGTGTAGTCTCTGACTATTCCCTCTGAGAACCCTGGCAGCCCCAGGGATGCATATAAGAAATTCCTTCTACACTTACATCCCCCAAAAGTCACAACAGCGATGCCATTGGGCATAACTGCGGGCGTATTTCGGCACAGGTATCTCATATCCACATCCCAGGCAGGTTTTAGACAGGTTTTTGGCAGCACAGTCTACAGAGAAGATTCCTTGGAAGACCAGAGCAAGTCAGACGTACCCCAAGTCATGGAGCACAACCCCAGCTAATGAGACAGTTAAAATGGTACAAACACAACGCGAAAACATGCTGCACTGAAAGGCCAGTATATTCAAATTCCTTCTCCCTAATTACATGTGATTGCTTTTTGGCAAGTGCTCAACCTGCCAGAGCAGTGAGGTTTTACAAACATTCACATAGGCATTAGATCATTGTTTGAATGAGCTATTGGCAGCCCAAATCTGAAGTGAAAACACAGTTTAAAGAAGACCATATTGAAGAGAGTGAAGCTGTCTGCTTTCATGTCTCCTGGTCGTCTCTGGACACCCAAGAACCCCTCTAGATTCACACCCCTCACATCGCAGCAGCATTCACAGCTGGGGATGTTGTGTTTTAGTGATATTCTGACAGACCTGTCACTGCACAGGCAGATGGGATTCCTTTGCCTTATTGCAGAGTGGGAATGGCAGGTTTGAAATGCATGCAGTGTTCAGGGAGGGGAACGGAGGTGGCTCCGAGCACAAGAAGCCAAAGACAGTGACTATAAGCACATGCTGAAGTACAGGGGTGATCTCCACTGATCTGCCCACAAACACCTGCATCATACCAGTGCTGTGACCATATTAACACTTAAGTCTTCTCCATATCACTAAATGTGACAACGTTGGTGTCCTCCAACATCGCTCACCACCAAGGAGGACGATGGCACCCTATGGGAAACATCACTGAAATGGGGCGTCATTACCAGGAAAGCAGATTTGACTATATCAGACCTCTTCACATCCAAATGTTGCCACAGCTTCTAAAAGAGCCCTTTTCCCTCTGTATTTTAATTTTTAATTTTGCTCCAGTGAAAAGCATCCTTGCCTCTGCTGGAAATGTTTGACAACAAGGGACCAAAGCCTCTGAGCTCTGGAGCACTGCATCATCCCACAGCAAAACCTCTGAGAAAAAAAGCAGGCGGTATCAGCCCCGTGGCAAAGCAGAAATGGGGACCAAAGCAGAATCCACCGGTCCCTCAGGTGAGCACCAATGCCTTGAGAAAGGAGGAGGACAGAGAACCCACAGAGAAGGAGACTGCAGATCTGGGAAAGCTGAAATCGTACCAGAGCTGGCACCAGAAGAGATTCCTAGAACAAGGCTTGAGCTGGAGCCTTTGCCTTCAGTGTCCAGCCTGTTCCACCAGCACTGCCCACTGCTGGCTGCTGCCAGCAGGAGCCCCTGCCCCGCTCAGGAAGAATTAAAGCCCATTATAGAGGCAAGTCTGCCTTCCCTGAGCCCCAGGTGGTGCAGAGCTCAAGGAGAGCCTCTGGCAGCTTGGTTGGTGGATAAAAATACTCTTGAGTTCTGGCAGCCGACCACTGCCTGGTGCAGGTTCCACCCCAGAGGCCCTTGCAGGACACCCTTCCCTTACATGTGCTTCCTAAATTAGATCTCCAGAGACCGATATTGGCTTTTTAAGAGGGAGGTGAGCTTGTTAGTAACCAACATTATCCGTTAAATGGGAATCAGCAGCTTTTACTAGACTTTAAAGTACTGTAAAAGGAAAAGAGGGATGGCACAACACCATGAACCCCCTCACCGCCCCAGTGGAGCCCCTTTGCCTGGCACAGAGGGGTTTTCAGTCAGGCATTTTTGCAGGTTACTGTAATTGTTAAGTTCCCCAACGCTGCTAAGTTACAGCAAGCCCCAGACTAAACACAGGAGCCTTGTGAAGGTGCAAGAGGATAGAGGCAAGGCTTGTAAAGGGGCAGCTCCCCAACGGGCCCCTTCTTCTGAGGCCGAAGAGAAAGAAAAACCCAAGCTGGAAAGGATCTACTCGAGGACTGCCAAGCTCTCCACCCAGGAAAGTCAGGGTATGCAGGCTCCTTTCTTACCAAATCACAGCTTTAGTTACACACTTCCTGTCTGCCACCAGCTGTGTTGCTGGCATAAAAAACCCCAAACCAGTTAAATCACAGTATGACACAGCAGCGGAAAAAACACAGGCACTGTCAGAGTGAGCCCAGCGATTCCCCTCACGCAGGTCCCTTCCACAACATGCTCAGGGATAATCTTTACCTGTCAGAAAAGGATGTGCTGAAACTTTGGTCCATGGTTTCGTTGACTTAAGGAGGCTGGTCTTGTAGCTGCATCCGTTCCTCATGTTCTCCTCCAGCTCTGGAGACACGATCACCGAGCACACACCAACTGCCTCGTATTCCAAAAACTCGGCTCCTATAAAGAAATTAATAAAGTGGTGTATTTTGGTTACAGAGAAAGCTGCAGAAATAGAATCTGAATGTAAATGATGGAGAAACATCTGGGAAAGTTATGAGAGCTGCCAGGCAACAATAAAAAACTGCCCTGCCAAGGACATTTTTTAATCAGGATCCCAATTCAAAGATTTCTACTAAGGTATGAAGAGAAAACAAACAAAAACTACACATAATGTTCAGATGGCAGGAACCATCCTCTAAGAGCTTCCATGAATTTGTCATCCCATTTTCGAAAGCATGTGGAATGTATGCCGTTTTAAACTGATTTTAGAATGCAAACCTTGTGTTGCAAGCAAGGGCTTTATTAAGATCTGAATCAACAAAAAGCTTAAAGATCCTTTTGAGTATTAACTAGTTCAGCTCCAGCATCCTGTGAGGAATTAGTTATTATCCTAAAGATATGGAAATTTAGCATCAAAGCTGATGTCCTTCCTAATGTCACACACTGATGCAAGTGAGAGAGCCAGGAAGAAAAATAATCATTCCTGGCTTTGAAGTACTAAGCAACTCTGCCTCCCTGAAATAAGTAATGTAAATATCTTTTTCTTCCTCAAACAGCAGAATCTACAAAATGCAAAGCAAACCAGGAGGTGGACATTTGTCCCCCCGTGTATAATCCATTTTGGCCATTGCAAGACCTTGTAAACATGCATTCCTAACAGACACACGTTACCGAGCCATTAGTTGCTCCAAACTGCACAGACTTTCCATCCCGCAGACAGGATTTCACTCCATACACCACAGTATTAACTCAAAGGCTGTTTGGCTTATACAACAGCACCAGGGAAGCCCAGGTGCTGGGCCCAGCCAGTTTGGAGTCTCTTTTAGTGCTCCTTGGACCCGGGAATGGACACACAATGGTCGATTGTCAGCATGAGGCCAAAGTGAGCTGACACTTTCCCAGAGAAAAATGCCTTTGCTGTGTGTTTGGAAGGTTACACAGCTGTAAGTCAGACACAGAAGGAGCTGAAACCCTGGAGGGATTATTGCCTCAAACACACATGTGCTGTGGAAGGAAGCTCTCCTGTGGACTGACATACCATTAACTCCTGCTGGTGGGAGCCCATTCCTGTGGCTGGAAGTCCTTTACAGCCCCAAACTGCTGGTTTGGGTGTCCTGCAGATAAATCTCATCTCATCTCTGACCCAAGGACTTGGCCTGGCTTGTATTTATTTTCTCATTTTATAAGAAACAGGCTCTTCTCTGAACTCGCTGTTGGTGGGAACACCAGCACGGTGCGAGGCTGAGACCCGCGCCGTACAGTACCGAATGCTCCAGCGAGAGAAGTGGGAAGATTTCCAACACGCTGGCCGTCTTCCTGGGAAAAAAATCTCTGCTCTAACACCCTCCCAATCCTGCCATCAGCTGGAGCAAGATGGAACTTCACTGTGTGAGACAAACTCCAAAAACACCCTTTAAGGACAGCAAGCACTGCCTGGGCTCCAGCAGAGCCTAGTGAGGGCACTGGGGCGCTCTGAAGCGCAGAAGGACACAGCCTGGGCTCCTCCAAAGGCTGGTGAAGGCACCAGGGAAGTATGAAAGCCCTTGAGCACCCTGGGAGGGGCTGCGCTGGGGTGAGGGTGGCTGCAGGGCTGTTCTTGCTCTCCCATCTGATCCTCATCCTCACCAAGCCTCCTCTTAGAATCATAGAATGGTCAGAGTTGGAAGGGACCTTAAAGATCATCCAGTTCCAACACCCTGCCCTGGGCAGGGACACCTCCCACCACACCTGATTGCTCCAAGCCCCATCCAGCCTGGCCTTGAACCCCTCCAGGGATGGGGCAGCCACAGCTTCTCTGGGAAACCTCTTCCAGTGCCTCACCACCCTCATAGCAAAGAACTTCTTCCTAATACCTAATTTCAATCTCCCCTCTTCCAATTTAAAATCCTTCCCCCAGATCCTGGAAGGCTGCTCTCAGGTCTCCCCGGAGCCTTCTCTTCTCCAGGCTGAACAGCCCCAGCTCTCTCAGCCTGTCCTCACAGCAGAGCTGCTCCAGCCTCTGAGCATCTTGGTGGCCCTGCGCTGGACCTGTTCCAACAGGTCCATGTCCTTTCTGTGTTGAGGACTCCAGAGCTGGACACTGTGCTCCAGGTGGGGTCCCATGAGCGCAGAGCAGAGGGGGAGAATCACCTCCTGCCAGTCACCCTTCTTATCACCACAGGGCCAGAGACGATATAGAATCATCCGAGACACCACACGGAACAAAAACTGCCCAAGGCACACAAAAAAAGACCCCAGGAAGGGTTCTGAGGCAACAAGAGTGATCCAAAGGCAGCCACAGAGGTGAAACCCACCTGTGGGGCACAAGGGAGACCTTGTTGGACCGTGTGAGGGAAGCAGAGAGATAAAAGGCTGCTCAAAGACATAAATGAGGAACCTGGGAGAACAAGAGAAACGCGAAGAGGCCCAGGCCAAAGGCGGCGGCTCCTGAGGGGCTGCGTGGTGCCGGGAGGGGAATCGAACCCCAGTCCCTGTGGAGCCCGGCCGGCCGCACTGCGCATGCGCCTCTAGCCCCAGCAGCGCACGCTCAGTGGGCTAAAGGCGCATGCGCAGAGCTCCCCAGCGGGCTCCATGGCAACCGCTGGCACCGCAGCCCGCCCTGCGCACGCGCCAACAGCACTCCCTGGGGGCCTCGCAGCGCCACACCGCCAGGGGGTAGCACCGGGACCCCCAGAACCCCCGGGCCGGGCCCTTCCGCACCCCTTCCTCCGAGAGCCCCGGGACTCGGGTCTCTGCGCCCCCGCCGAGAGCCTTCACAGTGACTGGGAACCCCCCGGTGCTCCCAGGCTCTGTATCCAGACACCCAACAGCCACCGCCTCCCGTTCCGGCGTGGCCACGGACATCCTTTACCCCCGCCGCCACTTCCTGGATAATAGCCTCGCCCCCTCCGCCGCTCATTGGTTCAACATGCAGATCCTCGCCTGCTATTGGCTGTCTTTGTCGTCCGTCAGCAAGCTGTGCCCACGCCGAAAGCCCGCCGGCCCGCCCGCGGAGCCCTGCGGGGAGGTTCCGGGTGTGAAGGTGTGACCCCGGGGTGGGGGTGGCTGAGGCCTGGGTCTGGGGCCGGTGTGAGCTCTGGAGACCACCTCAGGCCGTGGGGAGGGGTCGTGGGGATGGTGCAGGCCTGGGGTGGAGGCAGCGTGGGCCGTGGTGGGGGCAGAGATCCATGTGCCCTCACCTCTGAGCCTGGCCATGGCCGCCCTGGGTCTGTCTGGCCTGTTGAGGACTGTCCCCAGCCGTGGTTTGGTCACTTGGTGGAGAAATCAGGAAAGGAAGACGGGGATCTGAGCCTCAAGCTGTTTTATTGTGGATCCTTCTACCACCGGTGGCTCCAGACTGCTGGGGGCGCGTGGGGTCCCTGGATGGGGCGAGGGAGAGGAGTAAGAAGGGGACGGTGGCCCCGCTCTGCCCGTCATGGCTCCATCCAGGGCGTCCCGGAGGCCGGCAGGCTCCAGGCACTGGGCTCCCCGGAGTCTGTGAAGGCGGCCACCTGGATGTGGTGGAGGGTCCCCGGTCGCAATCCCGTCAGGGTGTGAGATGTCTGCTCGTAGGGCCCCATCTGGGGGAGCGGTGGGGTTAGGGGAGACATCCCTCAGCTGTGCCTCAGTTTACCCCACGCAGGAGGGTGGGGGAGGCAGTACCGTTTTAGGGCCAGAGCTCTCCTCCTCCTGGACATAGCGGACGCGATACTTGAGCGGGAAGTACTCCGGGAAGGGCCACGACCCAGGGGGGCTCCACTCCAGCAGCAGCTTCGTGGTCTCCCCGGGGATGGGGGAGACCCGCAGGTCCTCAGGGGGGTCCGGCTTTACTGACAACGAAAGTGTGAGGAGCTGGCTGGGGGATCCGGGACAGGGCCAAGCTGTGTCCTCCAGCCCCACACTCTGCCCTCCAGCCCCACTGACCGAGCCATGCAAAGCTGCAGAGGCCAGAGGATCAGAATAATTTGATTGGGAATGGACCTTCAAAGGCCATCTAGTCCAACATGGGAAGGACGTGGACCTGCTGGAACGGGTCCAGTGGAGGGCCATGAAGATGTTCAGAGGGACGGAGCACCTCGGCTGTGAGGACAGGCTGAGAGAGCTGGGGCTGTTGGAACTGCATGATCTTGAAGGTCTCTTCCAACTCTAACCGNCAGCGCCAGAGGCAGCACGGGGGGGGGTCTCCCCAGAGCAGAGGGGCAGAATCCCCCCCCTTGCCCTGCAGCCTCTGCTGCTTTTGACCCAGCAAATGGTCACTGATGTTTCCACATCCCAAGCAGAGGAACAAACTGGAGGGGACAGTCCCAAAGGAAGCCCCAGGGCCGGATTAGACCCAGGGATGCAGCTGGGGAGGTGGGAGTTGAGTGGAGGGGTCTGTGGGGACCCAGCTGTCCAAGCAGCACTCACTGATGCTCTCCAGGAGGAAGGGCAGGAGTCGGGAGGCAGCACCCAGGGGGTTCGTGGCCGTGACATTCACCACGTAGGGGGTGAGGGAGAACATCCGCACGTCCCCGAAGGAGCAGCTCCGTGGCCCCGTGAGGACACATTCGCCCATCTCCGTGGTGCCCCCCACACCGTGCCTGGGGAGCAGAGGGAGAGCTGGGTGAGCTGCCCCACCTGCAGCCCCACATGCCATGCAGGCACGGGGGGAACTCAGCACCCCCCACTGACCTGTACGTGGCCACGAAGTCAGTGTCCAGCAGTGGCTCAGGCTCCAGGAGCCAGGAGCAGTTGACTGCCTGTGGGTAGCTGATGGCCCAGCACTCCACGACTGGTGGGGCAGGAGCATCTGGGGTAGGGAACAGTCATCTGGGTGCCAGCCTTCCCAGGGGACACCCAGCCAGCAGCAGGGGACATGGAAAGGGGTCCCAGAGTTACTCACAGCCCAGCTGCAGGCAGATTGTGGCCCAGGTCTCGCCGGTGCCAGGGTGGTGGCAGCTGTAGTGGCCCTCGTGGGCCAGGGTGGCGTTGGGGAGGGCCAGCCCCGGTGCAGGGGACATTCCCAGGACAGTGTCACCCTGGTGCCACTCAGCTGGCCCCCCCGCTGCAGCCGGGCACAGCAGCAGCACCTCGGTGCCCAGGGTGCCATGCTGCAGGGCGCAGCGGGCTGGGGGACATGGGCATGGGCGGCACCCCCTGGGGTGACCCCCCCCATTTCCCACTGTGGTCCCCAGCACGGGGTCCAGCGGGGATAGGGAGCGCTCGGGGGTGATGCTGGGCTGGGGACAGTCTGCACCTCCCAGGGCCCCCCAAGTCCATTCCCAGCGCCCCTCTCTCCCCAAGCACCCAGCCCCTGTACCTCTGTCCTTGGTCCCCTCATGTCCCCCGTCCCCTTGGTGCCCCTGTTCCCTCCAACTCCATCCTCAGCACTCCCAGTCTGCCCAGTCCTGCTGTTTCCAATCCCCCCAGATCCCCTCATACCTCCCTGCCAGCCTCCTGGTCCTTTTATCACCGGTCCCGCGAGTCCCCAGATCTCTTGTCCCCCTTACTCCCCCCACCTCCATCCCACTCCCTCCCACTTCCATCCCAGCTCCCCACAGTCCCTCCCTCCCCAGTCCCCCATGTCCCCGTACCTCTGTCCCCAACCTGCTCTTCCCCCCAGCTCCCTCATACCTCCATCCCAGCCTCCCCAGTCCCTCCATCCCCAGTCCCCAATGCCCCCATACCTCCGTCCCCAGTGCTGCCCGCCGTGTGGTTGTAGGGGACAGTACAGGCAGGTGCCACAAAAGCCATGACCCAAAGCCACTTCATATCAGGGACACTCAGCAGAGCTGCTCTGTTCCAGGAACCTGTGGGGACAGGCAGGATGGTCAAACTCCAGGGGAGGGGACACCAGGGACAGCAGGACTACCACGGCCACAGGTCCCCAGGGAGTCCAGGGACATCCCACAGTGCTGTGCCTCAGTTTCCCCACTTTGGCCTTGCCACACGCCCTGGGGTCAGGGGATGGTTTCTCACCTGAGTGGCCAGATCCTGCTGCCAGGAGGGAGTAGAGGGCAGAGGTGGCAGCAAAGCACCTGGTGTGACCAGGGTGTCCCACAAGGACCTGTAACCACCCCTGTGGTCCTGTGCCCGGAATCGGGATTTTGGGTTGCTCTGGGCCTTGGCCAGGGAAGGAGCCAGTGGGGGGGGGGCCATGCCTGGCTTTCCCCCTGTCATGAACAAGGGTCTCCCCATGGTGCCCCCCCTCTGGGCACTGTGGGGCCACCCTGACACCCCTCAACATCCCCAGCCCCGTGGGGAGCCCCTGTCCCCTGTGGTGCTCACCGCAGCAGTGCCAGGCATCAGGAACCTGAAGGCTGCGTCGCTGCCGGTGCGGGAAGCCAGAGCCCCGGCCGGCCTCAGCCCACTTCCTCGCTCAGGAAACGTCGTCCCCAG
>VXBW01005237.1:252727-263779 GCA_013400375.1 Thinocorus orbignyianus
GTGTCACCCAGCCTAGCCCCACACCTCCTTCATGGGTCCTCCTGCCCTATGGCTCCCTCTTTGTTCCCCCCCAAGCCCAGATGCACAACTCCTCCAAACCCACCCCATGGCTCTCTATGTACATCCCAGCCCCATGGCTCCCTCCATCCCCACCCCAGTGCTCCCTCCTTGTCACCTCATCCCCATGGCTCCCTTCTTGATGCCCCAGGGCCACCCCACAGCTCCTTCCTTGTTCCCCCCCATCCTCATGGCTCCCTCCTTATCCCCCAGGGTCACCCCATGGCTCCCTCCTTGTTGCTGACCTGGCCCAGCACTGTCCCCCTGTTTTTTACCCCCCCCAACATGGGCTCACAGCTGTATGGGGACCCTTTGATCCCCAGCAGGGACCCTCAGGGGGTGGGTGAGAGGGACCTGTCCCAGGCACCCAGGGCGGGCTGAACCCAGCCCCATGCCCCCAGCAGTACTCAGGAAGCTTAAAAGAGATTTTGGGGTGAGGGGACAGAGACCTGTTCTGAGCCTGGGGGGGTAAGGGGACAGGGACATGCAGGGGTCTGTCCTCAGGAGTCCAGACCAGAGAGGCATCTTGTGGCCCTGCCAGGGAGCCAGCAGGACACACAGTCTCGTCCAGCCACGGTGTCCCCATATCCCCTACCTCCATGGTGTCCCGTGCAGCTCGCCGTCCCTCAGCCCTGACCAGTGGAGCCAGTGGCTGTGCTGGTGACAGCTGGAGTTGGGCACACGTGGGGTGGCACTGGGTTCACTCCTGTCCTCCCGCTGCCCAGCAGAGCCCTGGAGCCCAGCCACTTCTCAGGCTATCGGCTGCCTGTCAGCGAGAGTAATAAATACCCTTGTCTGCGTTAGGTGTTTTTAGCCCTTACCCGGCCTGGAGATGGTTTATATAACACTGTTTCTCTCCGATTAAGTGTTTTTGTTATCAAAGAATGACAAATCGTCTTTTCTTTGGTGAATAAGAAAGATTTGTGGTTGGCTGGGCCTTTGTGCCGGGAGGTGTGTAGGATCCATCCCTGCATCTCTCTGATCCCGTGGTGGTTTGTCTCTTCTGCTCAGATTTTTGACCCACCAGAGGAACTGGAGAGGAAGGTGCGGGAGCTAGCAGACTTGATCAGGAGTTCCTCCAACGTGGTTTTTCATACAGGGGCTGGAATCAGCACCTCCTCGGGGATTCCTGACTTCAGGTAAGGTCGGTGGGCAGCAGGAGAGGAGTTGGGACCTCCTCCCAGTCCATCTCACATCTCATAAAGCTGTGGATTGTGCTTCTTGCCAACTCAGCCAGACCTACTCCATCCTTTGTGTTTGGTCCTGGCTCCAGCTGAAAATACCCTTTCCCTCCCACACACACATTTGATGTTAAGTTGTACCCACAGAAGCATCAACTGCAAAAATTGCTGGTGATCCACAACCTTCATCTGCCGTTGACAGGGCTTGTGATATGTTTACAACTGTCTTTTTAGAGCCTGAGCTCTCAGTTCTCGCTCTTTCTGTCCCCAATCCCACAGGGGGCCCAATGGCGTCTGGACTATGGAAGAAAAGGGGCTCTCCCCAAAATTTGACACTACCTTTGAGAATGCCAGGCCCTCCAAGACTCACATGGCGCTGCTGGGGCTGCAGAGAGTTGGCATCCTAAAATTCCTGGTCAGCCAGAATGTGGATGGCCTTCATGTGCGCTCAGGATTCCCACGGTACTGCCTCTCCCACCCTGTCCCTGGGTCCCTTGTCCCTGTCCCCACCGCTGCCACCCTGCTGTTCTTGCTGCCCATTGAACGTGTCCTCATGTGCAAGTGTTTGGTGCTGGGGCTTGATTTCCAAGGCTGGCTTGGAAGCTGTCTGCACACTGGTGCTGGGAGCAGAAACTGGGATGTGCTGGTGTGGGAAAGGAAACCTAAACCAGCTTGAATTTAGAGCAGAGAGGATATAATATATAATATTATGGAGAGCAGCCCTGAGGAGAAGGACTTGGGAGTGCTCATGGATGAGAAGCTCAACATGAGCCGGCAGTGCGCGCTGGCAGCCCAGAAACCAACCCCAGCCTGGGCTGCAGCAAAAGCAGCGTGAGCAGCAGGGCCAGGGAGGGGATTCTCCCCCTCTGCTCTGTGCTCCTGAGACCCCACCTGGAGTCCTGTGTCCAGCTCTGGAGTCCTCAACACAGAAAGGACATTGACCTGTTGGAACAGGTCCAGCGCAGGGCCACCAAGATGACCAGAGGGCTGGAGCACCTCTCNTCAGAGGAAATTAAGTCAGCCTTGGTGCTCTCTAGAAGTGTCCTCAAAAGTCATTTGTTCACAAGTAGAACAAAGAGGTCACGGTGTTGAGCCGTCGCTGTGAGCAGCCGGGCTGCCTGGTTGCCTGGGGGCTCGTGGCCCAGGGAGTGAGATGTTGGCTTCAAGTAGGGCACGTGCTCCTGGGAGCTGGACCACACGGTCCCTTCCGCTGCCTCTGTACCCGTGCAGAGGGGTGAAAGGAAGGGAGGGAGGACGAGAGCACCCGGAGCAGCTCCTGCTGGTCACAGAGGTGCCTGTTGCCCAGTATTTACCAGCGTTGCGTCTCAGAGCGCTTGGTCTTGTGCTATTTTAGTTTGCTTAAATTGAATTTCTTGAGAGAAAACAAAGGCGGTGCTGCCCTGATGATGAAAGCACTCCTGAGCCCAAAATACTTTAAAAAAGAATGTACTTTGGTGGGAAGAGGGGGAGAGAGTCATAGAATCATAGAATTGTCTAGGTCGGAAGGGACCTTTAAGATCATCCAGTCCAACCATCAACCTAACTCTGATGAAAACACTAACCCCTGTCACTGAGCACTATGTCAACCCGGCTTTTAAATCCCTCTGGGGATGGTGCCTCAACCCCTTCCCTGGGCCACCCATTCCAAGGCTTAACCCTTTCAGTGTCAAAATTGTTCCTAATCTCCAATCTGAACCTCCCCTGGTGCAACTTGAGGCCGTTTCTTCTTGTCCCATCACCTGTGACTTGGGAGAAGAGACCAACCCGCCTCCAGCTACACCCTCCTCCTTTCAGGGAGTTGTAGAGAGCAAGAAGGTCTCCCCTCAGCCTCTTCTTCTCCAGGCTGAACACCCAAAGCTCCCTCAGCTGCTCCTCACAAGGCTTGTGCTCCAGACCCCTCAGCACCCCTGGGGCTGGTCTGACTTACCGGCTGTGGTCTCTGATCTCCTCACCCGCCAAGATGAGGTCAAGGATCCTGCGGCGCCGCGTTCCCTCCATGGGGAGCTGCGACGTGCATGAGCTGAGGGTACGAGTTCTCCGCTCCCTTGCGTGGGTGGGGACTGAAGTGCATTCAGCAGCGTGGTGGCCATTTCAGAGATGTCCTCAAAGGACCCTGCCTTTCCATTAGCACTCGCGGCAACAGGCTCTTTTCCCTTCGAGAAACTTCAGCCTGTTATAAAACCCATTTCCAGCACTTAAGACCAGTGAGCGATTGTCTTGTGAGGCAAACTGCCTGGAAAGGAAGGAGGGCAGCAGCTGAATTCAAGTAAGAAAATAAAATTAAGGGAATCGGGATGAGAACAGGGAATATGAATGAGACCTCAGAGAAGATGCGTCTCACAAATGTCTTCAACCATCGTGGGCTGAGCATTCAGCTGCCTCCAGGGGGTATTTCTTATTATGAAAAGCCCTGAGTCCTGGTTCCTTCTCCCAGCACCACATTTGCCTTTTTAATCTAAACAACCATGGGGNATGACCAGAACTCAGCTGTGCTCCCTGCAGCCTGGTGCCGCTGGTTCAGCACAGCTCATCCGCCCAAGTGAAACGTGCTCTTAAGTAAGCGCTGCTGAACTGGGGCCAAAACGGGGAAAATCAAGTCAATCCTGTCTCCATCTACCCTGGAGGAGGTTCCCAGTTACTGTGGGGCTCAGAGGGAGAACGTTGGCCTTGTTTCCCTCTGGCTTCTGCGCTTTGAGGTTGGCGTTGAGCTCGGAGGGGGAATTTTTAGTCAAAACAAGTGGCAAAAAGCTGGAGCCCTGCAAGGACGGAGGGAAACACAGAGTGCTGAGAGAAGCAAAGATCCCGGTTACTGCTGAGTGTGGAGATTTGAGGCTGGGTCAGAAAAGGGGGGAGAATTGGTGCTCAGGATGGAAACATTTAAAATTAAAAAGCCAGGACATGCTGTCCCTCCCTCCCTCCCTTGCCTTAGTCCTGACTGTGGTGGCCCTAGCGTAGAGCTTTCGTGATGGAGATGAAACCATGGCGCAGGGTCGGAATGTGTCCTCTGGGTCTCCCCTGCCCCGCGAGAGGGGACAGCTCTGCCCAAACTCCCTTCAAACACACAAAGCAGCGCTCAACATGCCGTAGTTTTGCCAGTGCCTGCTTGGGCTGCGTGTGAGAGCCACGCTTGGTGGCCGGGCCAGTGATCTTCTCTGCTGGACCAGCTGCCTGCCCTGCAGCAAGGCCAGATGGTTTGTGGCACCCAGTGTCCCCAGAGCCGGCCTGACCCTGGTGCCTTGCTCTGATGCAGCTGTGTTTGACTATACCTGTTATAACCCCTGTGCTGGCGTGCTGTCCTCAGGCCATGGCAGAGGGTCCCTGTCACCCCACGTCACCTGGCAGCTCTAATCCAGGAGAGCTGGAAATTGGGGAAGCCCTTGAGATTCAGGGCCCCTGGTGAGGAACAGGGGGTCTGGGAAGGGAGGGCTTTTAGGCAGCTGGCCCAGTTGCCCCCCAGGGGCTCTCCCCACTTCCCCAGCTCACCTCTGCTGTTTCCTCCTGCAGGGACAAGTTGGCTGAGCTCCACGGGAACATGTTTGTGGAAGAGTGCATGAAATGTGGCAAGTACGTGAGCCCCGAACCTGGGGAGGGCATCAGCGAGGTGGGGGCTTTGCTGCTGGCCCCAGGGAACGATGGGGGCCCTGCAGGTGCCATGGGGGGACCTGTCCTTCTAAATCCTAACCCCTCTCAAATGGTGGGAAAGGAACGCTCTGGGAATTCTATGTTGCCTGGGAGGCTCTCGGCAAATGCTGTTCCTCCTGGCAAGGCGGATGTGCCAGCAGGGCTGCCCGCAGCAAGGGCTGTGCCTGCCAGCTGGAGAGAGGAGAGGAGAGGCAAGGAGAAGGAGGGGAGGTGGCTCCCAGCTGGGTTTTCCATCCCAGTTTATGGCCTGGTTAGAAACGCAGGCAGAGACTGATGCAGAATTGGGGTGCCCCGGTCGTTGGTTGTCTCTCTGAGCCACCCGTCGCTCCCCCCAGTGCCTGTGGGGTGAGGTGTGCCACATCGGGAGGTGGCAGGGGGGGAAATGTCACAGCGGGGGCCACCTCCCTGATGTGTGGGCCCCCAACAGCGGCGTCTCTCCCACAGGCAGTACGTGCGGGACACGGTGGTGGGCA
The DNA here is from genome assembly GCA_013400375.1 of Thinocorus orbignyianus. Classification (NCBI taxonomy): domain Eukaryota; kingdom Metazoa; phylum Chordata; class Aves; order Ciconiiformes; family Thinocoridae; genus Thinocorus; species Thinocorus orbignyianus. The sequence goes on from VXBW01005237.1 coordinate 258,081, forward strand.
GCATGGGGCTGAAGCCGACGGGCAGGCTGTGCAGCGTCACCAAGGCCCGGGGGCTGCGGGCCTGCAGGTACAGCTGTGGGGGAGGCTGGATGGGGGCTCCCGAGGGAACATGGGGTGGCCGGGGGTGGCTCTGCTGTGCAGATTTGGCTTTGCAGTCCCTCTGGCTCTGGTGAAGAAGCAAGGGGACTAGGAGAGATCCCCAAAAGTCCAGACAGGAACCCAGCATCCACCTTTCCGAGGAGTCCCAGCCACACAACCTCTTCTGAGCATGTCCTGGTGCTGGGAAATGTCCCTGCTGTGGGATGGCAGCTCCAGAGAACCCCTTCCCCTCCAGGGGGATAATCCCACCACACTGCTGCTGGCCTTCGGGAGGGAAATGCAGCGTTTCCAGCTTTGGAGGTGTTCTGGCATCCAGACGTGCTCCACATGCCCCTTGTCCTTCCTCACCTGGGCTCACCAGGCCCAGCAGAGCTGGGGGCTCTGGGCCATGGGGCAGGGCTCTGCTGGCTCAGCTCTGAGACTGGGGAGTGAAAGACATGTCCCAGCTCTGAACTGGGACAGCAAAACAGCTGGGCCTTTGATGGCATCGCAGCACCAGACACAAACTCCCTCACGCAGGTGGATTCTGTGCCTCCCCTCGCCTGCTGATGGGTTCCTTTGGCTCGTCTGGGCTCTCTCTGTCCCTTCACAGTGCTGGGACGAGATCTAGGTCACTATCCCCTCTCCTGGGATAGCTCTGCTGCCTCTTCCTGCCTGGCAGGAGAAACCACGGACTCTGTGTGTGTTTTCTAGGGGGAAGTTAAGAGACACTATCCTGGACTGGGAAGATTCCCTGCCCGACCGTGACCTCACGCTGGCAGATGAAGCCTGCAGGTACCACGCTTGGGCTCCTCGTGCTGTGGTGGCTGGTGGCACTTGTGGCTTGTGGTGCCCTGGGGGGGGCTCCCCGGTCTCTGCCTGTGCCAGGGAAGCCCTTGGGCTGACCCGGCCCAGCTTTTGTTGGTCAAATTTAGTGCCTCGCAGCCCTGAGGCTGAACCCACAGCGCTGCAGCACCCAACCCTCTCCCAAAGTGGCTGAGAGAAACCACAGCAAATTCCAGCCACGGCTGGAAGCAAATTCCCAGCTGGGAAACTGGGAGAGTCCACGCTGGAGCAGGGTGGGAGAAGCAGCCTGCAAAAGTCCTGTTTTCTCTGCCCTGGATGGTTTGTCTTCTCCCCACAGGAAAGCCGATCTCTCCATCACCCTGGGGACTTCTCTGCAGATCAAACCCAGCGGCAACCTCCCGCTGATCACCAAGAAGAGAGGAGGGAAGCTGGTCATAGTCAACCTACAAGCAACCAAACATGTGAGTGAGAGCACCCTGGCTGCTCTGCCCTCGGAGCACTTTGCTCCACGCTGCTCCTTTCCCCTCCATCGCATATATCAGCTCCATGGCAGGTTTCTCCCCAATATTGTCCCCTCCCAGGTGACCAGGCAGGAGTGGCCTCACTTAGCGAGCAAACAGGCCGGGCTTCTCTAGTTGGAGGGTTTAAACCTGCACCTAAAGATGGGAAGTAAATCTTAAGAGTAGAATAAAAACTCAGCCCAAAGCCTGTGGCAAATTACAGTTCAGTGAAGTAAGAGCACAAATAACCTGTGCCCCAGGGCAGAGGAGTTCGGCTCCAGTTTTGGTGCCTTAATTGTCCATAGCCTTTCAAATAACCAGAGCTGGGGTGTTCAGGGATGTCATTAGAGCTCCCTTGTTCCCTGTCCCGCTGTCCTGAGCTCCCTGGCCTGGCTCTGTACCTGTTGTCCCCCTCTCTTTGGGCCATGTTTCAAGGTGGGGACCGTGTCGCCACACCCTTGCCAGCTGCGGGGCGGCCAGGGAGCGGTGCCAGATGGGGTTGAAGCACGTTCCACCAGGGGTGATCTCTCAGGGAAGGAACAGGAGAGCCCTGCAGCCTGCGTGCAGCTGAGCCACCACCCAGCCCCTGTCCCCACGTGCTCCCTGGGAGGGGACGTTTGTCCCCGCATGCTCTGTTTGTCCCCTAACGCCGCGCTCGCCCTGGCTCACCGCAGGACAGACAGGCCGACCTGCGCATCCACGCCTACGTCGATGATGTCATGACGAAGCTGATGAAGAATTTGGGGCTGGAGGTCCCGGAGTGGACGGGGCCGGTGGTGGTAGAAAATGCAGAGTTTCCCAAACCCGAACAGCTCTTTGGATTTGACCCTGGGGCTGAGGGGCTGCAGAAAGAAGAGCCCTTTTCCCAACACAACGGCACGGGCAGGCTGTGCCCTGACCTTGGGACCACACAAGAGGAACACGGTGACAGCCTGAAGCAGGAGTGTCCCAGCCCGGACACGGGGCCAAGCAGAGTGAAGAAGATGAAGGTGGAGCCTCTCCTCACCTGACCCAGACTGTTCCCTGTCTGTCTAGACACGTGTCTGCGCCCCTTTTCCTACCGACTCCTTTTTTTATACCGTCAAACATTGTCCCTTTTTTTATGTGAGTATTAAAACCACTTGAATCACGTGTGTCGGGGCAGCTGCACCCACTGGCCCCAGCAGCTGGTTCCTCCTCCACGAGGAGACAGCTGGGGGGTCCAGCAGCCCCCTCGGGATGGGGGGAGAGGGGTGCAGGTGCCCAGCGGTGACCCTGGGGGTGGCTGATGCCGTCTCAGATGCCCACCTGGGCAGTGGTTGTTATGAGCCAGTCCTGGTCCTGCCGCTGACCTGGGGTGGTGAGGTGGGGCTGGGGTCTGTGGGGTGGTGCCCCCCATCCCACCACCTTCCCCTCTGCCTCCTGTTGTGCCCTGGGCTGGCACTGGCCACCTGTCCCAGTTCTGCTGGGCTGAAGGTGGCCCTGTCCCAAGGGTTCTTGAAACCCCACGGATCACCCTACATTAAACTAAAGCAGGTGGATTTTTTTTCCAAAATACTTTTTATTTAGAGATTAAAATAAAGCTTAAAAAAAAAATAATAAAAGAACAAAACCAACCAGTTGCAACATCAATAACCAACCCGCCCAGGGCCCCTTGTCCCCATCCTGGTGACCCTGTGTCCCTTCCGCAAATCCTGCTGCACCCAGGGACCAGGAGCAACCCCTTCCCTCCCAGTAAGGCCAGTCTCGTCTTCCCAGTTCAGAGATACAAGCAAAGCCAAGTGGGTCCAGCACCTGCCCGTGCCTGGAGGCAGATCCTAGGATCCTAGGGGTCACCTCCAGGTCTCCTCCCGTAGGGGCTGGGGTGCTGAGCCACCCCATCGCATCCCCCGTGATCCCTGGGTGCTGCTTAAAGCTCCTCGACCGGCTCCAGCGCGGCGGGGCTGCTGTGGTCAGCCTTGGTCCAAGCCAGCGATGCCAGGCCGTGGTGTGGCACGGTGCTGTCCCTGGACACGGTGTCACTTTGGTCCCCATCCCCGTGGCTCAGCCCCTGGGTTCTGAGTGGCTGCGTGCCATTACGGGGGGAGACTTTGTCCGGGTGTGGGGTGAACGTATGACCACCAAAGGCTTCGTGCAGGGTCTCAGGGTCTTTGTCCAGGCGCTCTGACCACAGTGGCTCCGGGACCTTCTCGTCCCCAACTTGGGGCTGTGTGTATGCCACACGGGAGGCAGCTGCGTTGTGCAGGGACCTGGAGAAAACTGAGTGGGAAGGAGGGTCAGGGCCTGCTCCGGTGCCCCACGGCTCCCGTCGTGGCCGTGGCGCAGCCCTCACCTCGCACGGGTCCAAAGTCGCCATCCGCCTCGGCCTTGTTGGGGGCAAAGGGGCTGATGGAGGGGAAGACGATGAGTGTGAAAGAGAGCAGCAGGACCTGGGGGCAGAGAGGGGGGTGTTACTATGACCAGTGATGGAAAGAGGGGATGCACACCAGGTTCTGGGACATGGCTCCCAGGGAGGGGGCAGGTGGCAGAACCAGGATGGTGTTCCTCCAGCCCTCCTTGTGCACATGCCCCTACCAGTGCTACCATAAATAGATCCATCCCTCCATGCACCCATCCCTCATCCATCCCTTCTGCCACCCATCCCTTCCTCCATCCTTCCTGACACCCATCCCTTCCTTCCTCTGTCCCTACCTCCATCCGTCCCTTCCTCCATCCCTTATGCCACCCATCCCTTCCTTCCTCTGTCCCTACCTCCATCCATCCCTTCCTCCATCCGCCTACCTCTTCTTCTGTCCATCCCTTCCTTCCTCTATCCCTACCTCCCTCCATCCATCCAACTTTAAAGCATCTACCCCTCTGCCTTAGCACAAGTCCATCCCTCTGTCCATCCTTCCATTCACCCCTGTCAACACATCATGGGTCTGAGCCTCCCTCCCTCGGGGCCATGGGGGAGATTTTGGGGTCTCCACACACCGCGATGCAGGTTCCCGTCTGTGCTGCCTTGTTGCTTGACTGTACCAAGAGGGCCTGGAGCTTCTTCAGCTGCTCCAGGAGAGACCTGGGCACAAGGAGAGCCCGTGAGCACCCCTACACCCCTCCTGCCCCCCCAGCAGGTCAGGCTGGCATGGGGGGGAGGGTCCCAGCCCCATCCTACCCCCCTCTTGTCCCCATCCTGCCCCGGGAACACCTACGAGTTCTGCTTCTCCAGGTGCAGGACTTTCCTCTGCAGCTCCTGGTTCTGGGCGGTGCAGGCTGACATCCTGGGGGGACCGGGAGAGGGGGATGAAGTTATTGGGGGAACACAGATGTGGAGAGGCTGGCAAGGAGCAGCATGTCCGGGGGGCCCTACCGGCTCTCCAGCCCGTCGATATACTCCTTCTTCTTCTTGCGGCTCTCCTGAGCTGACTGCTTGTTCCTGATCTTCCGCCGGATCTTCTTCAGCACCCGCTCCTCATACTGTGGGGAAACAGGGGGTATCAGGGCCAGCAGGGGGCTGGGACCCCCCCAATTCCATGCCCCCCGCCCCGGATGTGGTGGCACCCACCTTGGTGAGGGGCAGCTGTGTGGGCAGGGACACCCCCTCCTTCGCCAGCAGCTTCTTCTCGTCCTCGGTCAGCACCAGCTCCTGGAACTGCCCCTGGCTCTGCCGCAGCAGGGACCCAGGCACCTGCGGCTGCTGCAGGGCCACCAGTGGGTGACAGCCCTGGGCACCCCACACCTGACCCCCAGGGACCACAGTGGGGACCACAAGGATGGGAGTGTGGTCCAGGAAGGGACTGTGGCGCGGGAAAGGGGACAAGTGTGGGGATGGGGAGGGGTCATGGTCCAGGAAAGGGTAGGGATAGAGAGGAAAAGGGAAGGGACCGTGATCCAGACAAGGGGATGAGGACAGTGAGGGATAGGCAAAAGGACAAGGATGGGGATGAGACCGTGCTTCAGGGTGAGGATGGGATCGTGGTTCAGAAAGGACAGGGATGGGGTCATGATCCAGGAAGGGATGAGGCTGGGGACAAGGAGGGATGGGGACACAGAGGCAGGGACTCACCGCATCAGAGCTGCCTGAGAGCAGCAGGTCCTTGACAGTGAGGGTGCAGGATGCGGGTGGGGAGACCACTGGCAGGTCCTGGTTCTCCTCCAGGAAGAACCCGGGGTGCCACATGTCTGGGTGAGGGGACAGTGGAGGCTCTCAGCAGTCCTGTGTCCCCCCACTGTCCCCAGGGCAGGACCCTCACCCCTGCCATGGCCCCAGAGCTACAGTGACTTGCTGCCACCTACCAGTGCAGTGGCCCTGGATCCTGTCCCCCCAGACTGTCCCTCTGCTCCAGCCCCAGACCC
>VXBW01005244.1:178-43917 GCA_013400375.1 Thinocorus orbignyianus
TAGGAAAGGCTTACAACTGCCGAATCCGGGTAGATGTGCACACCTCAGTATCACATAGCAGCTGACAGAATTGGAGATTGTCTTCCCTATTACAAATCTTACTTCTCTATCAAACTAACAGGCATTTGAAATCTGTCAGGAATGTCTTTCCGTCTTGAAGAAAAGGTCACCAGAGGCTTTTAATGCCGAAAAATGTAGCTTCATTTTCTAAAGCATCTGAACTGTTTGGCTGAAACTTGTACAAGAAAATTCAGCCTCAGGCAGGCATCTGGTGTGGAAAGTTTCAGCCCAAACTGCTATTTTGGCAAAGTTGTAAGCAATGAAAACGTGCTTTAAGAGTGGAAAGTGTTGAACAATCTCTGTACTAAGGCAGAACTTATATTTTGGTGGATAAATGGAACCTGTGCTGGAGTTCTAGGCTAAACTGCAACAACTTTCATTCCCCTTTCCTGTGAAGGGAAGTCCTTATCCAACTCAAGTTCTTAACACTTGAGTAGTTACTTTCTGCAGCATTAATTATTACAGGTGAAATGTGGAGCAACTTTATTCTTGCATAACTAAAACTTCAGGGAGAATATCCTTGGGTTGTGATGGTGTACAAAGCTTTTCTTGTGGGTTCCTGCATCTACCACAAAACGGTGTTATGGGATTCAGTTTTACAATTAGTTCTGGACCACTTTAAGCATGTGCATCAGCTGGGCTGGAAGTTACTACAAAACGCCATGGACATCTTGTGTCTGCATCCAGTGAGATATTCTAGAAACGCAGTGACACATCCTGTTTTGATTTGCTTGATTTATTATCATGTAGTTTTTAAACCAGCTGTGTGAAGGGCATGATTATCCAGTTTGACTGACTGGACCGTAAAAGAAAACTCTTTTCAGATCACCCTGAAGTTCTTACTGCACTTTTGTCCAGCTGTGCAAGCTTACCCCAGCCACTACTGCTTTTGTAGCTCTTGCTGAAACTTGAAACTGGGAGAAAGGTAGCGAAAGTCTGTATGCAGATTTTTGAGTGTAAAGTCCACACAGGATTTTTTTTCTGTTCCATTCTATTTTCTTGTGGCTCTATTCAGCAGTGCAGTTGTTTTTACAAGTATGCTAATTAGCTTGTGTCTCATACTTAAGGACAAAATTATTTGTTGGATGAAACATACATCTGTTAAGGGTCGATGCACTGTTTGTGAACCCTCTTTCTAGGAACCTGGTTGTGTTACTTGCCTCAGTTAATACCATTCTATAGACTTGCTCTTTCATATGAATTAAGGCTCCTGGGATCTTCTGTGATATGACGCATTTTGAAGGTCTTTGACCATTCTTGTTTCTATGCTCTAGTCTCTTGTCTACACCTTCAGCCAAAGTGTAAAGCAAAAAGCTGGATACATTGAAAGTGTTTGGAATCACTTCCTTCTGTGTCAGCACATCCTTGAAGTAGAAGTTTTTAGTTTTGCTTTTGTTGTCATACTTCTACTCGGCTGTGACCCATTTCACAGATGCATCCTTTTCTGTAATGATGCTACCTGTTCTTCACTCTGTATTTATAGACGTGACTTCTCTTTCTTGCTACTTGCTCCATTGAATGATGGGTTTTATTTATTTCATGGTTTTATATGTTGTATTTTCAAGAAATAACAGAGTGGTGTTTTGTGTTACTACTACTTTCAGATTCCTTGATGCTTAAATTATTTTTTAAATATAAAACCAAAACTTCATTCATCACCTCCTGTCTGAGAAGGAGAGAATGGGACAGTTTTGAAGTAGGGCTCCTTGTAGTCTCTTTGCCACCCCTATAATCCCTCACCTTTTATTTTTCCCTTTACCAGAAACATTCCAGATCTGTCAGTCTGTAATTTTCTGGTCATCTGAGGAAATGCATACATTTTTGAGATGCAGCAAAATATTATCTCCTTTTTGAGTACCATTTCTGACTGAGAAAGCAGCAGAGCTGTTCCAAAACACATCGGTATTCTATTACTATGCTTTTCCTTTTCCTTATTTGATCTCATTGATATCAGTTAATTCATAGCCTGGATACATACAAAGGCTTCAAGTTCATAAATTCATTGTGTTCATAATATGTTATTACTGTTGGCAGGTCCAATTACTGACTTATTTCAATTAGATGCCTCTAATTAATTCCTGTACTTAAGATCACATCTTCTTTACAGTGAGAGGTTATAAGGGTTACTTTTGATTTAATCAGTTTTAGCTTTTTGTATTTTTTTCATTGTCTTTTCAGATGTGTTGTGGGTTTTTTTGGAAAACAAAAAAAACCAAAACAACAACAACAAAAAAACAACTCCTGAGTGTTTGTACTTTCTGATAGCGACTTTGTGGTCTTACTGTTAACTCTCACCTCGGCTCACAATGTTGCAATGCAGCACAAGAATGTTTTGACATAGGTGGTCTTCTAATGTTAGAACATGTATGGGCAGTGTAAATGTAATGTATGCATCGGTTTTAATTGTGAAAGGGAAGAAAAGGATTCCTGTTTTTCTGAGAGGACTGGCACCCAGCCTTCTTGTGGCCAAAATGTTAAAGTCAGGATGTGACAGACATGTGGTGATACATTCACCCTCAAGTAAGTCTCTCCATTACCTATCTTCATTAAGAATCTGTTTCCCAGGGATTTCATGATACGTATTTATTCTTCTGAACTTCTTAAAAGGTCAGTCATCATTTTGAGGGATCTCTCGGATGAGTAGTAATTAGTCTCACTTCCTGAATACCAGCCGAGCTAAGTGAAAACATAGTAACTGAGTCAGTTTGTTGTTTTGTTTCTAAGATTACAGTTGTAATGCTCAAAAGAAGCTTGTATTACTGTAATCAAATAGCAAGGCAAGTCTTATGGAAATGATGAGTTCATAAACTGTTGGCGATGAAGTTAGGATTTTTAGATGATACTGAGCATTTCTAAGTATATCCTATGAAATCTTTCTGCTCAGGGAAAACAGAAATGGCTGTGCAAATGTATTTACTGTTTCAAAAGTTTTGCTGTAGTTGAAAAGTCTGATACATCTACAGCCTTGTTGTTGTGCATTAGTTTCTTTTGGGAACCCAATTCGAACAATGTCACTAACCAGAGGGATTTGTCTCTTAATATTCTGGTGGGTACATGAAAGCATTTTACCAGCTGAAAGATCAGTGTCATAGTCCGTATTTGTTTTGTGCTTTAAGCTGCAATTTTATTTAACTAGGAGCTAAATAATATTATGCATGACAAGTTACTGCAGAATATATCTAGCAAATCTTTTCAAAGTAAAACAAAACAAAACACACACACCCATCACTCCTCCCCAGTGAGCATTGCCTGGATTTTGTTGTTGGAGTCAGATGGGTTTCAGTTTCTTGTTTCATTACTGGGGGAGATAAGTGTGTGGGGGGGCGTGTTTTCTGTTTTCTCTCTTTTTTTTTATTTTTTTTATGGTGCATCTGTTTGACATAACAGTTTGGCATAACAGTATATCAGTGCTGGAATAACACTTGCCTTCCTGAGACACTGTTGATGGAGCATGACTTTGAATTAATTTAGATGTACATTTAGTGGTATTGTCAGACTTAAAAATCTGCTCTATGCTAATGCTTAATTTTATGAAGTTAAATATAAATATTTTTTAAAAAATATATCTTCTTTATATGCTACCATACTTAATTAACTGAGTTGATAGGATAGTTTTAAAATCAGCATAGGCATTTTTAAGAAAGGTGTGGTAGCACAAGTGTTGCAGTATCCCCTGTTTTCCACTATTGATGCAAATGCAGCTTATGTCTACCAAGGCAGGGAGGAAAAAAAGGCAAATTGAGGTTTTCTGTGTTAATTGTTTCCATGTCTCATTTGTCTTACAAAGGCATTGCTTGTTCTTGAGTGATTAACTACCACAGAAGTACAGTACTGACAAACCTAAACGAATGCTTTTTTTCTCTGCTGTCTCAGAAAGCAAAAGAGAAAATGGACAAGTCATCCTTGTTTTTCTCAGTATGGTGCTGCTGTACAGTTACTTTTAGATGATTTCAAAACCAAGCTTAGGATAATTCTTGCCTTTTGAACAATATTTGTATTTGCTCATCTTGTTCATAAGGGCATGACTCTGAAGTGTGATGTAGAACTTCTGAGTCCTAGTAGCTGTATCGAACTCTTGAATACTTTGCTCCCTCAGTTATGAGTTTCAGTGGTAGCCTACCCTTAGGAAACTGGATTGATTTGGGTCTGATAGAGACGCATACAGTTTTAGCCTAACTCAGCAGCATTCTTCTGTATGTCTTCCTAGTATTTTTCAGGAGACAAAATATAGTTTAAGTTGCTATGTAGGGGTAGCTCCTTGCTTGTCTCAAGACTCTTCTGGATCTTTACCTTGCAAAGAAATAATAGTTTAAGCTTTGGCTTTTAGCCTGACATTCTGAAGAAACACATTGCAGGAAGATTAGACTTATCTCCATAATCTCATATTCTTCATGGGTTTAAGGGAGTTGCTTGCTAGAGTTCATAGGTGTCCTGTTTTTTGGTCCTTCTGTTGAGACTGCGTTGATTCCCCACCCCACCCCTGCTACGTTCTTCAAAGTTGAAAGGTTACTGCTAATGTTTGATAAATCCCAATCTTCTGTATTAAACTTATTTTTATAAATTGCCCAAGAGTTTTCAAAGGTTAAAACATCACTGACCATTCTTTTGCAGACATTGCAATTATTTGCTGTTCTTCTACAGCGTCTTATAAAACCCAGTATCACATTTCCTAGGTCATTATTTGACATTTGTATTGTAAGACTTCTATTTATGTAATTTTTTGTGCTGATGAGTGGTATGAAGCATCTGCAGCTTGGAGACACCTGGAGTGAGGACACCTTCTCAAGTCAAGCATACCCCAGGTCAGGCAGAGCTTGTGTTTCTCCAGTGTTGTCAAGAAGCAGTGGTGCCGCTGAGTTTCTTTCCCTGGAGAATGCTACAGGCCTTCTGAGTTGTCCTTCAGCAGCCAGGTGTTTGGAGGAGGAACGAGTGCGTCAGTCTCCATACAGGTGCAACTGAATATCCATAATTTTTATTGTTACTCTTCATATTTTAGCATACTCCCATTGAGTATAGTAGTAGCGTATTGACATTCCCTGAGGCGTGCAGCTTTCCTGCACAGGTTATTGTAACAGTCTGTGTTTGCATTCCCATTGCGTGCTTTGTTCTACCATGCTCTTCCTCTTACCAGCTGATTCCTATTTCTTTATTTTCTTTTCATGTATATTTGCATAAAGACTTCGATGCTTTACTGTTACTTTCCTTCCTCACCAACTCAGAACTGCTGCAGGTCTATTTTTAGTCTTTCACCTTATCTCTTCCTTGCATTTGCTTGTGGTTTAAGAACATTCTGCTTATTGTTTCTTTTTATAGCTTCCTGTAAAAAAACAAAAATTTAAATGTAAATACGGGTTTGAAAACAAGGGAGACGATTGTTTCAGTAGGTATAACTGTGACCAGCATGTTATTTTCACATTTCAGACACATGTGCCTAGTCTAACCAAACCTGTCATGGTTTTTTGTTTTTTTTTCTACAAACCAACCAACATGCCAAGTACCGTTTTATACAATCTTGTTGTAACAGCTCATAAAGAAACCAAAACCCAATACACAAAACTTTTTCCACTTTTCGGGAAAGGGACTATTCTTGTTCTTCTTGCAGCATATTTCACTGCAATTTCAACTGCTTTGAAGTCCTCATGGGTACAAGACAGTGTCTGTGCAGTAACAAAAAGAATCAGGGCTGAGCACAGGCTGCAAGCGGTATTGGGCTCCAGCATGTGGCAATTGAGTGCAGTGTTGCTGCACAGTTGCTGCCGTTTCTTATGTCAAATCTGCAGTTGGGAGACAAGATGCAGGGCATGTCCAAGATAAACAGGCTCTTATCAGACTTCTCAAAATGCTTTAGAGTTCTTCTGTTAACTTTATGCTAGCTCCCCTGAATTGAATACTGATGGTTTTCTTTGGTAGCTATGAGTAACATTCAAGAGCTCAGTACAGCTTCTAGGACTCACAGAAGTCTTACATCACACTTCAGAGTCATGCCTTTATGATTGTATTGAGAAAATATGAATATTGCTTAGAAGGCAGGAATTACTGTAAGCTTGGTTTTGAAACCATTGAAAAATACTTGGTTAGCAGCCCCTGATTTTCTGTTCCCTTTCCTGAAAAGGATAGCAGAATCTGATTGTAGGGAAAAAGGAACAATTTTGTTCTTTTCTTTCTTGGGAAAAATGTGTGCAGTAAACAAATGTGAGTGTTCTTGTTGTCAGTGACACCTGAAACACAGGGGAGCACAACTGCTGTTTATCTCCCGCAGCAATCTTTGTAGGTCTCTTCAAGTCCTGAGAAGATAAGCCTGTGAATTTTCATAAAAGATAAGCTCTTTTCTAGTGTTCTTTCCAGATCTGCTCAGGCAACATCTTAAAATATTGCTGTGTAAAGACTCAGTAACAATATAGGCATCACCGGCAGTGCCAATGGCCACCAGCAATTAAGTCAGCAGTGACATCTCCACTGACGAGCCCTGGTACATGGCAAGTTTTTCCAAATATAAAAGTGAGCAATGGAGATGGTTCTCAGCCCTACAAGGGCAGAACCAGTAATGCAAAGGGCACAAATTGCAGGTGGGAGAGGACAACCTGCTACCAAGAGGCTACTGCGTCACTGCCAACAGCTCGTAACTAGCTGTGCATGGGTACCAGGCAGCCTCTGAGCATATCCTGGGAGTGTCTACTTTAAAAGTTTCTCATCTCTTTCTTCCAACAAAGCCCTCTTTCTAGGAGAGCTACAAAAGGATCTAGATTTCACAACAGCAATGATGTCATCTCAAGTCACTTGGTATTTTCACAGCTTCAGTTCAGATGAGATCATTATCCAGCTGATGAGTCAGTCCAGTTAAATCTTTTAGCATGTTCTGACTGTACTGCAAGTGAACCAGGCTCCACCAAAAATCTTTGAGAGCTTCTACTCTTTTACTTGTGAGCCATCTTGATGGCACAGAAAATACACAGACTGAAGTGATTCCAGGAGCAGGGGTTCAAACGGTTGGTTCAATCTGTTAGAGATTTCTTTTTTAACTTGGAGAGCTCTGTTTTACCTTAGAGCAGAAAGTGTAGTGTACTCCAACTAGTGCATTTTTGGAATTTGGTCTCAGCAAAATACCAAACTGATCTGTCAACTCTTATTGTCGTCAGTGAGTTCAAATTTAAAAGAAAAACAATGCCCCCAAAGAAATAACCCCTTACTTTTTTGAAGATGCCATTCGCTGAACACTGATTAATTAACTATATGTCCAGTTTCATGTTGTATTTTATTCCCTGTCTTATAGATAAGAAAGGGGAACCTGCTGTGCCATTTTGGTGCAGTAGGTGCCAAACTGATTTTCTCCTGCCTGTGTTGCAGACACTACTCATCCAGCAGTGCCTGGAGACTGGCAGGGTACTGGATGTGCATGCAAGATGCTTTGTTTCCATTTTGATTTATTCAGTGGATTGTTGAATATGTAACAGAAATATTTTTTCTTAATGCTTTGAGATGATGATAAATTTTGAAGTTCAACTTTCTATACAGGTATTTTTACTGATTAAATAAAATAAGAACTGTAGTGTTCCAAAATTTTTTCTCTTCTATAATGAAAAATAGATAAATCTCCCAATTCCACTTTTACGTAGTAAAAATGGAGAGTTGTTTTGTAAGGAGAGAACATTTCCAAGCTTTTTGTACTATGTATAGACAAGATAAAACTTTCACTGTGTCTAATAGCAAGATCTTACACATTATCAGAGATCTGACACTTCAATAACAGGTAGCAGTCATTGGGAAGCATTTTGGTACATTAAAGAAAATAAAACCCTGCTGGCAAAGGAAACTAGCTGCAGAGATTATAGCATTGGCCTTTTGCTCTCTACTTGCATGTTTTTGTCCACTCCATGTTTAGTTAGTCTATTTAGATTTTTTTCATTCTTTTCTCTCCCTTGATGCTTTGGATCAATCTCATAAATTTATTACTCAACAGTGAGAGAATATAGGGCTAACTGTCTTGAAAAAGGGAAAAAAACCTAGAGAAAATACTGATTTGCTCAGTATATTCCATTTAAAGTTCAAATGGTTTTGATTGTTTGGTTGCTTTAACTGAACTATTAATTCTACAGTCTTAACCTATCCACAGGGACAAAAACTGGCAGAAGGGCATGTTCTGCACACCTGAGATAGATATAAATGTGCAGCTACATGTAGGAAGTTTGTTCCACAGCATAACTGAGACATGTATCTGAGGAAAATATTTTGAAGAGGAATATATGTGAATGGTGGCACTGTGCACAGCTTAAGCTGTGTCACTGAAAGACCTTTGTGGATGCATGAGATAAGATTCTGAGCAAAGTTCTAATGGATGTTTAAGTAAGTGCCATTTACTTTTAATTTTGTACTGAAGTTCTAATCTATGTAGAACTTGAAATGCAACAAGATCTAATAGGTAATTTATTTACATTTATAGGTCATTTTCAGAATCCCATTAGATGTTTGAAACTTAGTGAGCAGACAGATTTCTTAAAGATGGTAATATGAAGAGACATTTTCTGACTAATAGATGTCGATCTAGGCATTGGGAGATCTTCAGATATGCAGATTTGATTTTGATTTATTTACATTTCCAAAAGGGAAGACATAAGCAAGAACTTTCCACCTTTTGGCAATGGTACAATCAGATGCTATGTCTACACTAGTTTGTAGGCTGTATTTGCTTTCAAAAGGATTAATCCATTTTCTTTAAAAAGAAAACTCACCAACCCAATACATAAAAAGGTTGTCTGTTCTGAAGTAAGTTCGCTCTCTATAACCTTGTGGGACCTGTTGAATATCTGCTATTGTCTTGTAGTTTCATTCGCTTCAATAAGGCATACATGTGGGCAGAATTATCCTCTATAGGTCTTAGGACTGAAGTTAGGTTCTTGTCTGAAGACAAGAAGGGAAGACTAGTTGTAGGGGTAAGGGGTTGTTCCTTTGCAGGTTAATTTGTATTTCCTGGTAAAATGGACAAACTGTTGTGAGCATATTGCTGTAAGGATTACCTATTTCCATTGTGAATACTTTCTGAAAAAAATACAGTTTAAACGCAAAGTTGTTTCTCAGTGACCAGAAAAATCAGAGTTACTGTTGGAGTTATGATCGTTTAGTTTGGTATCATTTGTCCGTGGTTATACCTGGTGGAGAAGAAGGAGTACCTTTGCAGGCAGCATGTCAGGGCTGGAGACCCAAAGTGAGAGGAATAGCTGAGGTTTGTGTTTGAAAGGCAACAATAAAAGTGGTTGGCACAGGGCATGACCTTAAGAAGTACATTAAACCCCCAGAGTTTTAGGGTTTGTAATGGCAGCATTCAGCTTCAGTTCCTAATGCTGCTACAGACTTTGTTATATGACTGTGGAACATCCCGTCTGGAAAACTGGGATGATTAATAATGCATTCTTCCTTTCATCATTCCTTGTATCTAGATGGCAAGAAGGTGTAGCAGTATCCTATGCATATCCCTACACAGGTCCAGTTTTTGTTTGCTCCATGAAGTACTGCTGTGACAAAAAATGCAGGATATCAATGACAGAGAGATGACAGCTCATTTTCAGAGAAAGTGAAGTTAAGAAAGGTGCAGATGTTTTTTTCCTCTAGTCCTTTACAGCTTTTTAAAAATTTCACTAGTTATCAATTTTCAGTGTCACATACATTTTAATGATAGAAAAGGACTGCTATTGATACCTAGTCTAGCAAGTCAAAATGCATTAAACAAGCCAGAATTTTGTATGTGGCTTAGCTTGTAGAACTATGTCTGATCTCAACTTTAGAATTGAATCCAATTGCTAAAATAAGTCTTTTTTTTTTTCTTTTTGTTTCTTGCTCTTAAATGAGGTTTCCAGAATTTGAATTATTAGGCTAGATTTTTCTGAACTCTTTGCAGGGAGCTTCCATTTTGAAGTATAGTGGTCCCAACTGAACATAGTATTCCTATAATTGCTAATTAAGGAAAGACACAGTATCAGAAACATCTTGTTTCAGTTCTTTCTCTTAGCCGTGGTTAAATGGTTAGCCATTATTAATGATTAAAGCTCACACTCAGTAGATGTTCCCAGAGATACTGTGGGTATGTGTTTCTCCTAGCACATTGCCCTTTTTCCAGACTAGATAAAAGGATTTTCATGCGCTTTTTTCAAATTTAATGTTGTATATGGTGCCCAAATGTTTCAAATGTCTACACACCTTTCCAGCTCTGAACCGTCATGATGCTTTTCAGTTATCTTGAGTCACTGCTGCTTTTTCTCAGCTTCAGCACACTGAAAGTCAGTGTTGGGTCGATAACAGTGCTCCTGTCGTGTGCATGAGTTTCTATGTGTTAGTGTGCTGAGCTGCTCCTCTGCATTGATAATTTTTGAAAGATGTTTCACTTTCAGTTTGATTTAGGAGGAGCATAAATCCGTCACTGGTATCAAAGCTGGGTTGTTTCCTTGAGCTATGTGGCTCAGATCCAAAGTGCACCCTGTTCTACCAAAAGCGTGTCGTTTCCCTGCTCTGGGAACGTTATGCATCATGAAGGTGGGGAACAGTTGATGACTGTGAGGTGACTTGATAACTGATGGCTTTCTGGAGGGACTGACTTAGGGTATTGTTTACCAGCAAATGCAGTGAGTAACAGTGCAAATACCTCTGGGTCCTTCCTACTCCCAAAGGGCAGTCCTTGGGGCTACAGCCTTAGGTCTTGTCTTCACAGCAGGATGATCCGCCCCAGGCTGTTCAGTCAGGCTGGAGATCCATAACCTTTGTGGTTGCTCGGTCATAAAAATGTGGCCGCAACTGTGAGAGGAGATATGGCAACAGTTTCCTTTTGAGCATTAACTTGAAGCAGTGTTTCCTTCATACAGGGAACTGAAGCTGTTTGCCGGGGTATCTGCTCTGCCTTGAAGTCCCATGTTGGCCTAACTTCAACAGGCACCTCCAATAGATCCCTTTTTCTTAAACTTGTTGGTCCAAAACAGCTTCTCTTCCCTTCAGTTTAAGAGATTGTTCCTTCCTAAACAGTCCTTGCATCTTTGATGTGCTGTGTTTGTGAGGCTTTTCCTGTCTTAGTATTGTCTTTTTAGTTAGTAATTCTCCAGAGTTTGCTGAGAAGTGGCATAACTGAGTCATTCTTTCCTTTCCTGACTGTTTTTCTCACCAGTCTCATATGAAACAATAACCAATATATTAGTATAATAAATATCTTAATAAAATATTCATAAATTATTAAGAGCAGTTCCAAATCTGTCACTATGAACTCATGGGAATGAATTGTTTTTTTACAGCAAGCACAGATTCCAAGGTTTTTGGGCTGATGCTCTAGCTCATGCACACACTATTAACTATTTAAACAGCCAAAGCCTAGCTTCCTTTTAAGGTAGAAGTCCTTAGTATAAAAATAGCAAGGATTTGTTTGCTACCAAATATTAGTAGTATTTCCCTTCTGAGTTTCCATTTTCTTCCTAATCGCTCTTTCTCCCAGGCCAGAGTCCTTTGGAAGCTGTAGTTAAGAGATGTTCTAAGAATTAATCGCAACACAGGGAATGTTTGAGTCTGCTTGATAGGTGTGATATTGTGGGTAACCAAGAAAGGGGGCTTCAGATGAGATTCTCAAAGACTGAGACTTCAGTGAGCTAGTGAGGAGTTGAAGTAGGAAAGAAAAACTCAACAATTCCACTCCCAGTTGGTAAATTCCTGAGCAGTTAGGCTATCACTAATTGTAGCCAAGATTGCTCCCTTAGTGATGATTTTTTATGTGATGTGTAATTTTCTCTGGAGATAGCAACAATAGAAATACTACACATTAGCTTTTCTTAGCCTCATAGGTTTTAATAAATTTTGGAATAGCAAAAGATCTTGAGTAAGTTTTCAAAACACAACGTAATGGCTACAGGTTTAAAGAATTTTGTAAGTCAATAAATACAGAGCAAGGGAATATATCTGCTTGAGAATTTGCGGTTCAGAGATGTTGGAAATCTGAATTAGCTTGATCTCCTCTTAGTAGGGGGGCAATAAGCAAAGTTTTGTCTGGATGAGGGAAGAGGGAAATGAATCCTGTGTTTAAACCTCCCCTGCAGTTGGTCTGAAAATTTGGAAACTCTCATTCTTCTAGTGATTTTTCAGTGATGTATTGGACCCATTAAAGTCAGTGGGAGTTTTGCCATGGCTTTTAATGAGGTCAGAAAGAGAATAGTACATTTCAACTGCTTATTTTTTTTTTAAGTTGGAAGTAAGTTTTACATTCGTTTCTTTCACAGTGATGTATTCTAGAAACAAATCTATCTCTAATTAGATGGCATTTCCCATAGCGTGATAAGAAGAAGCCTACTTGCAAGATGGGGTGGAATAAACATCTCATTCTGCGTCAGGAGAACAGTCACTGTCAACAGCTATTTTGTTGTTTGTTTATTTTTCACCTGTTGCGGTACATAGAACTAGGGCATTTGGGCACATGTGAGATAGTTTAGTTGAAAGATATTACATCTACAAGCTCTGTCTTTGGTAGAAAAAGGCTGAAGTGAACAGGACATAATTCAAATGAGAGACAAGGAAATACAGATTTGATTAGGATACTTCAGTGAGTTTTAGCTATTTTGCAAAACATATTTTTATATTGTACTGTATTTCACATTTTACATTGTGTCAACAGGAAGGAGACATGATGCTTTCTAAGTCTACATTCCTTCTGTTACCAGTGAAATGCATCTGTCTATGAACAGAGTATGGCATGTTTTCAACAGCCTGTCACAATAATGCACTCGTTAATGTGCCTCTGCAGGTTTATAACAGTTAAATATTTATGAGATATGCAAATGTTTACTCTCCTTCCTTAATTCACAACTGACGACTAATCAAAGCTTTGCTTTCTGTTCTTCAAAGTAAAAAGCTCCACTCTGGAATGTTGTTTCAGTAGGCAATAATTTGATGAAAATATGGATGTGGATGGAGGGGGAGGGAATCCTTTGCTTATTCTCAGCTCTTCGTCTGAAGCTGTGCAACCACTTCAGCTCTAAAGTACCTTCTCCTGTTTTGTTATGTGACCTTGAATATTTTTGATGACTTTGATACGTGTTGCATTTAAAAACAAAACAAAGACACACTGAAGCATCCAAGTGTCCTTCCCTTTGCAGTCCAGGTGCTTCCTGTGGTGAGTATGCGCTGCTTACCAGAAGCCAGTGCCAGCAGAGCTCCTTATGGTCTGCAGAGAGAGCTTACTTCAAACCTTTTGGGGCAACTTGCCTTTCTTCAGGTACTGATCCTTGCCTCTCTTCTCTTGTGACAGGGGAACGTGATGAATGTACTTTTTCTTACATTTGCAGGTCCTCTCATAGAAGTGTGGGGGTAGAAATGTAGAGGTACACCTTTAGCAAGGTGGGTTGATGTTCATGGTGGTATCTCCTGAGAAATGCTGCTTGGTGTCTGGTTCACTACTTTGAAGACTGAGTGGAAGTCAGCAAGAGCCTGCTTTCTCGTCCTGGGTAGCAGCTCCTTGAAGAATAGCACCTCCTATGAGGGGGACAAGTTGGGGGGAAAGTTTATTTATTCACATTTATCACTCACCCAGAAAACGAATCATCTCTAACGCCTGTCCCATGTTTTCTAAGGGTTGTCCCTACTGCCTTCATGGTTCAGTGGCTGCCTTGCTCTGCCAGGCAGGGTGAGCTCAAAAGCTGATGTGCTTGCTTGTCCAGCAACACCTAAGGATGGAATCTACACAAAGTAGGAACTCATGTCAACCTGGGTGGGGGTCAGCTTGAGGTAATTGAGTCTTACTCTGTGAACCTCTTTCTGTTTGTTTTAAATGAGTCTTCAAAAATCAACATAAATAGAAGCCACTTCCACTCTCACAGTTCAAAGCATTTTCACAGTGTTTATAACTGCTAACGAACAATGTTTCAGAGAAAGCAGAACCTGAGTTTGAGATTTGCACGTTTTGGATTATGGGATGCTCAAGCTTGTGTATTGTAAGCAGGGTTTAGAAACTCCTCCGTGTAGTTGTGCTTTGGACTGTAGCAAGCTTTAGAAGAAAATATCTAATTGTGCCTGGATCTATTTTATAAATTGGGACCATTTCAGCAGTCTGTGTGGCCTTCCATTCAGCTGTTTGTTTAAGACAAGCCAAAAGCCACTTATCTAAAGATGATTTATTCTCGCTCTTGAGCTGATGGAGCCAGGCTGGGAAGGGTGAAAGCTGAATTGTAGGGTTTAGTCTAAGCACCCCGTCTTCGATCAAACCATATGGAGAGCATGAAGGACTGGCCATGACAGTGTTCTGGAAGGTACTTGTGGGTCTCTTGTACACTGCTTGTAGGACACCTGTGTAAAATAAAAAGCCATGGTAAGTGGTTGACTCATATTTGAACTTTGCAGCTGTTGCTTCCTACCTGCCTGGTATACCAAAGCAAAACCCTGCAGCTCAACATCTCTAAAATCAAAACCTTAATTCAAATACTATAATTTGGATCAGCTTCTGACTTTCTGGTTTTAGCAGTGTAAGCTTCATGGAGGCAAGTGCATTTCTTTATCTAGTTCAGAAAAATACATGTTATTTATTTACTGACCATATAGCAATGTTGCGTAGTAAAAGGCAACGGCTGAATAGTCTGGGCTAGAGATG
The DNA here is from genome assembly GCA_013400375.1 of Thinocorus orbignyianus. Classification (NCBI taxonomy): domain Eukaryota; kingdom Metazoa; phylum Chordata; class Aves; order Ciconiiformes; family Thinocoridae; genus Thinocorus; species Thinocorus orbignyianus. The sequence continues at coordinate 14,838 of VXBW01005244.1, forward strand.
TGGAAGTATAACTTGAGGCAGGCTATTTGGCTGTCAAAATTGCATCTAAAGAGGGTGAAAGGTTTAGTGATGTTTTAAGATGTTTTGGTTTGTTAGTTTAAAACAGCCAAAAGGTTTTTGCATGCAAGAGCTCTGTTGGGTTTTGGTGTTTTTTTTTCTTTTCTCTCTGGATGCTGTGAGGATCTGATGCTCTCACCGACATCCTTTCACTGTGTTAGACTTCATTTAATGAGAGCCTGATGATGAGCACGGTGCAGAGAGCAGTGTAAATGAGGCTGGAGGTGTAGTTTTGACCCGTCCAAGAGCTGTGCTGTCCAGCCAAGGAATGGTGGGCTGCATGGTGGGGTGGGATGGTGCTTGCCATGTGTGACTATTTGCCTCCTGGGGCACCCGCTTCCCCAGCACCAGCAGACTCCTTCCACACCTGTACAGCTTCACGCAATAGTAAAAATAGGGGCAGCCCCAAATGAGCCTACTTTTCATAGTCTGCTTCCTCAGCAAGAATTATTTTGAATTAGTTAATACCAAAGGGGTTAAAGAACTGTTGTATATTTTTAATTTGGGCTGTCAAAGCAAATATTTTGACAGTCAGTCAGAAGTGGATACTGAGTGGTGTGCTGTGAAGAACATACAGTTCTGTCATGGAAAAAATTTGTCAAGGGAGGGGAGACTGAAGGAGGAATAAACCAACCAGTTTGCAAAGGGCCTAGCTTGAGTTTCTCTTAAGCAAAAATGGAAGAAAAGAGGTGAGCAGAATGCTGGAGGGAATCTTCATGAAGTGCCATTATTTAGCACAGTCTGTAGCTGGAAAGGCTTTTCTGTGTGGCACAAACATCCTGTTGGAACCCTGTGAGAATTGGTTAGGTTAATTTGGAAACTTGAGGTGGGGTATGTTGGAATGAGAAGGCTAACTATGCAAATGTGGCTGAACTGTATCTTACCTCCAGTACTTTATCAGCAATCTTTCCTTTCAAAGCCCCACAAGGGAGAAATGCCCCTGTCCCTTCTCAGGACTATGTGTCATCCTACTTTATATGTTTCTGTCCATTTGCCTATTAACAGGAGTTGTGGGAGTGTGGACTTTGCCCCTTGTCTGGTCTCGCCATCATACTTTGTATGTTTCTGTCTGTCTCTTCACAAAAAGGAGGTTTAGGTGACTGGTACTCCCATTTGAGGGTATCAGTAGTGCACAAATAAATTTATGCAGAAGTTCTCCCATGATTAATGGTATGTTGCTCTGGAGATCTGTTTTGTACCAGAATAAAATAATCGTTACCTGGGAAAAGCAGAAGGTTTCTCTGGAAAGCAAAATATATTCTGTTGAACTGTAGTTATTTATGACATTTAGTAACTTTTAGGTGCAGTGAAGTTTCCCTGTGTTGCTAAATGAGGACGTGTATGTCCCATTGAAGTCCTGAGATTTGACATGACCTTAATACCATCTTTAGACAGGCTATTTTGTTTCTGCTGTGGCTTATGGATTTACTGTGTTTTAAAATGGTACTGCGATTTATTCTTGCATTGCAGTCCAAATGGAAAGGAATCCCATGGTTTGGTCTTCTGACTCTAATACAGTATCGTGCATTTGTTATCAGTGCCATGTTTTTATGGCTGTTCATGGAATTTCAACGTACTTGAGTAAATATGAACTTCGTTCTCATCCGTGTTCAATAAACAGTATTATAGAATCATAGGATGGTTTGGGTTGGAAGGGACCTTAAAGATCATCTAGTTCCAGCCCCCCTGCTGTGGGCAGGGACACGCCCCACTAGACCAGGTTGGTCAGATTCTTGTCTGATTTCATGTTCAGCAGGTACAGGGTAAGCAGTAATAGCTATGACAAGTGTTCAACTCTTATATTTCTTGCACCTCAATTAAAATCCTGGAATGAGAAAGACGAGAAGTTCACACAGGTGGGGTGCTTGCACAGAAATACAGATTCTAGAGCTTTTTGGAACATCTCATAAGAAATAAAGACATTTTCTATTAAATTGTCATTAATTGTGCACTTGACATCAGTAGACTGTAGGTTTGCAGTGGACATTTCCTACATCCAGTTGTTACTTAAAGTGGAGGTACTGAGAAAATGAACTTTTCTTTGGCAGGTTGACACTTCAGCTCTCAGTTATTACAATGGGTGTAGTCAAGTCATGAATATGTCAGGTTGCTTGAAATGTTCATGTTTTCCCAAAAAAAAAAGAAAAACGAGCTGAACTGTTACCTCAGTATGGCTAAAAGCACATCTAAATGTCTTTTGCCTTTTTTTAAGGCAATGCTGTAACAAACTAAGGGAGACAATATACAGTTGTTGGCACAGCAGCTTAAGTCCGTGTATCTGCTAGTACCAGAGGAGTCTGCGGATCTAGACAAGGAGGAGAAAGGCAGATAAAATCTTGCATATGATTTACTACAACTACTATAGGAGGGAGTAGAAATTGCTGGATGAAATTCTGAATGTGTTGCAGTTGTGGGTATCTGTTTTGGTTTGCATTCAGCAAGGCTAGCATTCAGCCACTGGGCTTGAAACTCCTAAAAAATTAAATACCAACCCCATGGAAAAGCTTAAAAAAGACCTGGGGATATCTGTTTTTCTGGCATCTGCCGACCCTTTTGTGTTTGGCAGCAGTACAGCAGTGAGCTCCAGATCTGGTTCTCCACTCTCTAGCCTCCAGTTCAATGTCACTATTTTGTTTTATGTGAGAAAAACTTGGAAGTGCTACATTCTCATCACAGAGGGTAACGTGAGGGCATTTCCTGCTCCCCCCTCCTTGCTTTCAGGCAAGAGTCTCAGTTCAAGCCCAGAGGTGTGTACCATGACCGGTTTGTTATTTTGAGGCCAGTATCTGGATATGAGCTGGAAGTACAGTGATCTCTGGTTGCCTCTTGTATTAAGATGAGTGTAACTCTGGGAATGTCATCAGCTACTGTTGAAAGCCCTGGGGAACGTTCTGCTGCAGTCTCAGCTTGCACAGGACTGTGGAAGGGGAGAACTGAGAGGAGTCAAGAAGCTTAAGGCTGACTGGCAGCCCCTGTCTCTGGGGCTCTTGGCCACATTCCTGTTTACAGAGGCGTAAGTCACCAGAGGCTGCCTGTGCTGGCATCAGTTCACAATGAGACGTGTGACATACCTGCAGGCAGATATTTTTTTCCTGAAATGGTGGTGCAAAGCTGGATACAGAACCTGGGGAAGCACCACTCCCATAAAACCCAGGCTTCAAAGGGATAGGCTTGTGTCATTTCATGCCAGGGGAGCTCTCCCCAGCTGTAGTACTGTTCACCATCTCTGGAGGCCAAGGTTGGCTCAGCTGTGGTCAGCAGAAACCCGGAGCGTTGGAACAAGGTTCCTTCCTTGCTCCTTGGACCCAGGTACCCATGACACATGGAGCTGTGCCTGGCTTTTTCCCAGAGGCACCCCGTGCTGACTCCCCAAACTGAAGGCAGGAGCCACACGTATGTGAAACTGCTTAAACGTGTACGAACATTTTTCTGGGTCACTGCCAGCAACCTTGCTAATTTCAACCAGCAGAGATGATGGGGGCGTGGTTGTAGGAGTGGGTGGGGCAGCCCCATGTTACTAAGACCTTTGCTTGCAAAGTGCTTGACAAACTACCGGAATGGGATGGTGTAGAGCAGACACCGTAAGTACGGCTGGGCAGCTGGAGATTAATCACTCCCCTGGGACAAAAGCAGGCTCTGTTTGATGGGCCCTTGTTAGAACTTTTACATGTTAATGTGGATCTGCCCGAGGTCTTGGCTCATTGTGGGGGTGGAAATGAAGACTTCTTTCCACTGCTGATGTGTTGTCTCTTTTTTTTATTGTAGGTGTGTGATGTCAAGCAGTGGGCAGTCCTTGCGGCCTCCCCCACCAGCCTGCAGCGTCATGTGCCAGTATGAATATTAAGAGAGAAAAGCATACTTCAGAGCTCAGCATCCCAGAAAGAAAAAAGGAGGAACTAAAGGGAGAAAACAAATGACTGCACTGCTTGCAAAACTTGGGGCTGTTCACTTTTTCTCCTGAGAAATTTTATCTTGGCCTTTGTGAGAGAGCTGGAAGAGCAGGCCAAGCAGCTGCAGTGATTTTTCCTTGGGTCCTTTATTATTTTCTTACTTTAATTTTTCCTGCCTAGTGCTTGGATTTTAAAACTCAGCTGCACTGATCACAAGCACTGGACATCAATATGTGTCATGTCATTGTAACATGTCGGTCGATGCTATGGACTCTCCTGAGTATTGTGGTGGCCTTCGCAGAGCTCATCGCTTTTATGAGCGCAGACTGGCTGATTGGCAAAGCAAAGCCTTCAAGCTCTGAGGATGTGGACAACAGAACGGGGGAGTCGCAGGAGCCTTACCATCCAACTCTTGGCATCTATGGGCGCTGCACCAGAATCTCCCACATGCAGCTTTCTAGACGAGACATGCTTTGTGGTCCTTATGCTGAAAACTTCAACGAGATTGCCAGTGGGTTCTGGCAGGCAACCGCTATTTTCCTAGCTGTGGGAATCATGATTCTCTGTGCTGTGGCGTTTGTATCTGTCTTTACTATGTGTGTGCAGAGTATTATGAAGAAAAGCATTTTTAATGTCTGTGGGCTGCTACAAGGGATTGCAGGTACGTGTGCTTTGAGAGCAACTAAAGATTTTGATTTTGGGGCCGTTTAGCTGAAGAAATACAGTGGTTTTGTCCTGTCTGCAGACAGGCTATGCTAGGCAGACCTAAAGCATTTCTATATGCTGGTGCTTATTCAAACACAACTGAAATTTATAGCTACACAGCATGTAATGCATTGACATTGGCAGCAGAATTTCAGCCTGATGTGTGCCAAAATGAACTGACCGGTGTTGCTATTGTTTGCTCTTCAGTTTTTTTTTTCTCTGTTTGAATTTCTTTCTGTAACAAAAACTTCTCCCCTTTGCTACCACCAGAGAGCAAAGTTAATACTCACATTAAGGCAGTCTATCTCCTTCTTGCTACTTTAGTAATTCTTTCATGGACCAAAGGCGGTTCTGTCAGTGTCTCAGAGGCTTCATGACTGCAATGAGAGCAAATACCACCCCAGGGATAAGAGTCTGCAGTCACACCCCCCAGTTCTCCGGTGTTTCATGCTAAGCAGCCTTCCTCAAGGCTGTGAGTTTGACAAGTGATACCTTACGATAAACCCTTCCTTTTGGCAGCCTATTGTTGTGCTGAAGTTACACAGCCCAGTGAGCTTGTCTTTTTCACTGTCCAAGTATCAGTTGTGCTTTTCCTGAAGAGATGAATAGGTTCTAAAGATTTGATAGATTCAAGCAGAAGCGATAAACCCATGGATTTTACAGAGATTAAATGACTGTTAGTAAACGGACACTGGAGAAGTATTTGGCTTTCTGTACTCGCCAGTGAGCTGTGGGGAGAGCCTGTCCTATAGGCAGGTTTTAATCTTTTGTGTTGTGTGCGTGTGGTTTTCTGGAAGAGAGTGGTCTTCTGCCCTACCTCTGGCAGCCCTCGGAGACCTGTCAGGAGAGAGGGAATGAGCAGGGCCACCTCTTGGTGGTGCTCTTAAGCAGATGTTTTCAATTCATAAAATGGTTTTGTTACAGCAAAATAAGAGATTTTAACTTGTTTGCTCAAAATATGAATCAGACTTTTCCCATCCTTACCTGCACTGAGGAGGCCAAACACATCTGTGGCAGCTGTACCTAGACAGGAGATGTAATGATAGGTGTTCAAACATTTACGGAGCTGGTTTGTTTAGTTGAGACCTAAATTATTCTTAATACACATGGGAAAGCAGGCAAAAAATGAATTTGGTTCCTGCTGCATCCCTCCAGATCCTACAGTATGTGCCAGGGACTGGCTAACACTGGCTCCTGAAGGACTAGCACAGTGGCTCTCACCATCCTCCACTTCATGCGTCTTTGGTATAAAAGTAAACTAGTTATTTCGTGTCACCCACAATGTAAGGTTTGTGCTTGTGGGGCACAATTAGATCCCTTCCCTGAGTTGGCTCAAGATGCATCTGTTCACGTGTTGGCATACAATTAGCAGATTAATTTCCTTTAGATAAAAATTACAGGTTTTGCTGTAGTCTCTCCTGGTTTACAGAATCCGCCAGAACCAGTGTGACAAGAAAGCAGCTCTACAGTGCAGATTAAGCCAGGGAAGGTTTTAGCTCATTGCTTTCTTAGCCTGTACTTCAGAAGTAATCCATGAAACCTGTTTTTCAGGAGATGACATTACTTCTTTACTGTCGGAGTGGTATTTGTGTGGGAGAGATTGGCTAGCAGTGTAAGTAGATGTTTGGCCTGTCAGACTTGGATCTGTTGAAAAGATAACTTTACTTACATTTCCGATACCATCTCAAAATACCTAGTCTAACATCAAGATCAGCAGGAAGTAGGTTCTTGTATGTTAAAATACTTTTCTGGAAACCATATAGTTGTGAGAAAACATGTGCTAAGATAGTTTTGTTTTTATTTTCAAACCAGCTGTACCTGTAATGGGACTTGTGTCCTCAAGAATTGAACAATACAGTCAACAAAGCATTTCTAGCATGTCAGGGGACAGGTCAGTCTTTTTTGAGCTGTACTGAGGATGGAAACACTTCCTTTCTTTTAATTCAGATAAATGACACAGCATGAAACCGGGTAACAGAAGGGTCACGTTACTGAAACCGTTGCTATGAGAAGTTCGCTTGCCAGTATTTGCAGCCAGGCATCTTGTGGTGAGCAACTCATTTTCTCAAGATTAGTTTAATTGGCTCCACTGCTACTTTTGTGCCAGTAGCATTACAGCATCTGCTTACTTAGTTGAAATTATTTTCCTTATGACTTATCGCAGCTCTTAATTTCAACTTTCTCAGTTCCTGAATTTTGGAAAATTTGCCTCAGCTTGCTTAAGCAAGTTGTGCAAGGACAGTTATCAGCATGGTTAATCCATACAGGGATTATGATAGCTAGACTAATGCCCTGACTAGAGAACGAGATTTAACCCTGCTTTAATCATCTGAAGTGTAAGATCATTCTTTCAAATGTGAACAATTATGTTTTTAATAAGTGTAGGAGGAGGATTCACAAAGTCATATTGTTTATCAGGCTGTATCAGTCTGATATTTGAAAGTATGACAAACATCTCATTTTCACAGATGGGATGCACCCATGGTAGAGTCATCTACAGGAACTCAGGATCTTGCAGACTTAATCTTATTTAAAATCTCTATATCTTTGCAGTGGAGGTTTAATGTAATTAAAAACATACAACAAGTTTATTTATTCCTGGAATTCATAATGAAAAAACAATAACAGACACCGGATATATCTTTTCAGTATAGCAACATTGCTTGTGATCTGGATGATGCCTATGGTGAAATTATAGAACTGAAAGCAACATCTCTTCTGTTATGGCCCTTGGACAAGTACACAAACTCTCATTTAGGTCAACAGGAAAGAGCCCTACACAAATCTGGTCTGTAGAGGTTTTTTTGTGGCAGAAAATTAGAAAGTCAAAGCCATAAAGAAAGAAAATAAGGCTGTTGTTTAAACTCTTGTAATTTCTTTGTTACAGAGCAAGACCTTCTACCACTTATTTTCAGACTGCAGTGCCTTTCACTCTGGAGCTGTAGAAACAGTAATCAGTGGCCCTGGTTTTGGAGTCGTTTAAGGATTGTTTCACCTGGAAAAGCATCTTTTCCCTGCAATAGGGAGTGCAAAGAATGGAGCCATGTAATTAAATAGATAATTGCTACCCAGCAGCAAGAAGACCAGGCAGACTTTCATTTGAATGTCTTTTTGGGAAAAGTCTATGAATCACTTGAAATCCATAGGCTAACAGAGGCAGCATGTTATTATGTGGTAGCTGATAAGAACCAATTTAAAGTACATTTTCACATTAATAATCTAGTTACAGGAATTAAACATAACTAGATACACGAGATCATAGAATCATAGAACGATTCAGGTTGAAAGGGACCTTAAAGATCATCAAGTTCCAACCTCCCTCTGTGGGCAGATACAACTACAGTCCATATTGACATATCTTGGTATGCATAGAAGATAGTTGTGTGTGTGTTTACAAGCCTTAGTAGGGCTCAGGTACTTCACTTTGGTGCTAAGTAATATAATATAAACGTAACCTGGACAGAGCCTAAACCAGGCTTGGTTTCCATTGCAGACACAATTTCTTTTGTGAAGTTCATCATTAACAGCTTTTCTTGGCTTGTATTTTTTGTTCTTGTTTGTTTGGGTTTTTTACCTTTAGGGGCACAGCTGGGCAAAGCTGGCCCCTGGTGCTGTGGCTTGGGCAGACACCAGCCCCTGCCCCACAGCCTGACTTGCAGGTGAGCCACAGCTCGCCAGTGACACCCTGACCCTGTGCCAGGAGGCGAAAGCTATATAGCAGAAAGTGCATCATCTCAATCATAAAAGTCGAGCAGGCCTCTGTGTTTCCCTGTGGGAGTTAGGCCATCGTAGGCCTGGGAAGGCTTCAGGGAGAGCGGAAAAGGGAGGGTGCTGGCGTGCCAGGAAAGCAGCTAGGTTTGGGAGTTCCATGTCTGTTACTCCAGGGCTGTGTTTGCCAGGCAGGTTGACCAAAAGAGGATAAAATAGCTGCTCCTCTCTAAAGTCTTTTCAGAGTGCTGGTGGCTTCATCTGGGAGGCCTCATATGGGTCACCTCCTTCTCAGTACTGTCTCTGTTCACAGTCTAGTATCTCCTAGCTCAAACGGGCTTGATTAAGTGGGTTTCTAACAGACATGTGGCAAAATAAAAATAATAAAAAGGGCATGTAAAAATTGGGTTGCATCAGTCAGGAGACCAGCTGTGTCTCAGCCACGTGCGGAGGGATGTCTCTGGTTCGGTCAGGTGAACACATGGCTGCGTTTTGCCGTCTTATTGGCTGAGCAGGCTGGGCCATGCTGGCAGTTACACCATCAGCAGATACACATCCAGTCAGACAAAGCAGAGGTTTATCTCCTCAAAGGTCGCTGCAGGTGAGCCAGGAGCATTAGCTTCCCCTGGCCACTTTGTCAGAGTCTATCTGCTTGGGCCCAGATGTTTACTGTTGGTTTTGGGCTTACCTCCCTCACCCCAGCAGTTTCTCCTCCAGTATTGCTGGGGAATGACTTAGCTTCTTTCTTTCCAGAGTCCTACTTTAGTATTCTTCTCTCATCACCCCAGGCAGAGGTTTCCTTAACATTTCACCCTACTTTGTTCCTACCCAGCATTTCCTCTTGTACATCTGCTTTGCTTTGGTCTCTGTTCTCTACCCTGGTGCTTGTCCTGCCCAGTCCCAAGCAGTGAAGTCTCTTCCGCGGTACTTGATGTTTTCAGGTGTCTCACAAGTTCTCCTGTGTTCATTCCTCTGTCCTTTCCATGATTTCTTATTTTTTCCCTTTTATTACTATTCATGTCTTCCCCTGTCCCCTGCTGTGGTATCTTGGGGAATTCTTCCATCAGAAACTACGGCAGTCCCTGGGCAATATTTCAGTTCCAGGAGTGCAGCTTTACCTTCAAATGCAAGGAAACTTCTCCACAATTTTCTAAAATGGAGAGGTGAAACAGAGTTTGAAGGAAGCTGTAAGAGTTTGTTTTACATCTCTTGCACTGAGAAATAGTTCAACATGTTATACTTAATTGGTCATTGTTTCTGTTTGGGAGGCTGGGTGATTAGGAATGTGGCCTGAGCAAAGTGTGATGGGAACTACCTGAAGGGGAAGAGGGATCTGGAGCTGTTTGTGGGAGTGTATGAAGTAGGATCCAGCCATGCGGCTGCATGCTCCTGGCTGCTGGACGGTAAGGAGGCCGTTGGGAGTTGCGGAGGAAGAAGCCGAGGAGGAAGTGGGAGGTCAGCCAGGACTTTGCTCAGAGAGGGGAGAAAACGCAGAAGGAGCAGCAAGCTGTTGTGGAGGGGGCTTGAGGCTGCTAGAGCTCTTTGATGCTCAGTGTCATGCAAAAGGTTGTGATCATTGCCGAGTAGTTTAGGATATTCTGTTGTGGGCAGTGGCATGCTGTAAAAAAGACAGTTTGCTCAGGTTGTTTTGCCTTGAGAAAGTGCTAAGCTGGCGAGCAAGGAGGAACACACCTTGTGAGCTCACACTGGTGTCTGCAGGTGATGGAAGCTGGTACTTGGCCGGGGAGCCCAGGCAGCGGGAGAGCAGAGCGAGACTGGTTTTGCCTTCAAAGGCAAGGAAACTTCTTGTTTGTCTCTATAAAATGCAGAGCATGCATTTTTCAAAAAGTGTATTTCCTCTTGGATTCAGCTCACAGTTTTTCTTTTCTGGTGCCAGAATTCTGAATTCTTGGGGTGGGAAGAAAGAAAAAAGTGGGGGGAGGGGGACTTATAATGGAAATCCTGACAGTCCTGCTTTTGCTGTCTGCGGTATAGTGCTTCCTGTAACCTATATGGCCAAATGCCAGCACAGCATCTAATACACACTTGGCTGCTGAAAGTTCAAGCGAAGGGAACTGCTGTGTTGGAATATGCCAGGGAAGGAAAATTGAGTTCAAGTGCTAAATTGCTTTTGAGCCTGAGGGNCAAAGAAATAAAGTGAAGATTTCAGTGTTTTGTTAGATTTGGTGGTCAGCTCATCTCCTGTGCTACCAAGGTGGACATGTGGGAACCAGACAACACCCAGCAGATTGTAAAAAGAGTAGAAAAATAAACCAAAAATACAGGTTTTCAGTGATTAAGTTTGGCAGCTGATTTTCTCAGCAAGCGTAAATCTCTTCAGTCAAACAGTGCTCAGTGTGAGACTCTCAAGCTACCCACTGAGAAGTGTTTCACTGTGGTGCATGTGCACGCTGAGGTCCCTTACCTCTGCTGTCATAGGTGAGATGCTGAGAACTTCTTTACACCTCTTCCCTGGACATGTGGACTAGGAGATTGCTGGCTGCCTTCGAGAGGCCAGGGCGTAGCAGAAGGGTAGCAGGGCTCCCTTTCCCTCAGATTTTTGCTTTCAGGCGTCAGAGCCGAGACTGATGCTACTGTTTTGCATATAGGATGCAAACACTAGGTAAATATTTAAGCTCAAGAAATGCTGTGTTTTCACTCAGATGCAAGAAAAAAGATGAGAGTGCCTCTTTCAAGACAGGCAGCTAATTTATACTTAACTCCTGTCTTCGGTGTGGTGGTGAAGGAAATTGGTGATTTTCAGTTTTGCTTTCTTCCTCAACTGTATTCTGCTGCTGTACAACCCACGAAGCCACTTGAAATTTTCTCCTTCCAGACTTTCCCTCTTCCCTGTTTACTTCTTGCTGAGCCTTAGGTCCTCTGCAGCTCCTTCCCCTGCAACCCCCGAGGTCCTGCTAGTGCTGTGGGATCAGTGTTGAGGAAATGTAAATGCCATTAAAAAGGTTGTCTGCAGCCCTTTTAACCTCTTTGCTTCAGCCAAGGCAGGTTGTTGCTTTGTCCTCCCTTAAAGAGCTACAGTCAGCAGGTGGTGGTTTTCATTCCCTTTCTGCTGATTCAGCACAAGTGATTGACGGTTTGGAGGTCATGGCGCTCATGGGTCAAACTGCAAGGGAAATGGTTATGGTGGGTGGTGTGAAATGTACTGGGTCTTCTCCTCTGCTTCTTTCATGGACAGAATAATTGACATGGCCTAGTACGTCCTTCCGTGACTCAGTTACCTCTCAAATTTACCATCCACAATTGTGTTTCTCGTTTGACAGCTTCAAGCCTTTTATTGGGCCATCCTAGATTAAAAACACTCAATGCTTCATTGGTTTTAAAAGTAGAAAGTGAGAAGCAACCAGCCCTTGTGACTGTGCCTGAGCAGCCCTACAAGTGGAGAGGTCTTCAGTTGCCTCTGCATTGCTGAAAACTTGCAGACATTTGGCTTTTTCCCTGTAACATGCTTTATCTTGACTTTACTGCAGGGTTAGCATCCACCACACAGGAGCTCTCATACTGTGATGACATGACTCTGTGTGGCTGATGGCCAGCAAAGAGGCAGTGGTGTCATTTCAGGGCTTGGGGCTGATCTTGGTTTAAGTCTCTGTGTTTCCTTCCCTGCCAAGTAATGAGGACCTTCACCACATGTATAAAATTATTAAAAGCTAATGACAAATTTGCCCTCCTCTCTCCTAAAAACAGGAGTGTGCAGAGTCACATTTAGTTACAGAGAAGTCCAGGCTGTTAGATCACACCAAGATTGAATAAACCAAACCCGGAATCCCACATATGATGTCATTCTGCCAAAGCAACCCATGTCCAGCTGATGAAGGGACTTATTTTGGGGGTTTTCTGTGAGTAGCAAAACAGACTCAATAGCTGTCTCCCACCAGTAGCCCCCTGCACTGTAGTCCTGTCCCTGTTTCCAGGGTCATCAGTAATGCCATCAGAAGCTTACCTGTGTTTCCATGGGTTTGGTTATGAATGAGCATCTTTGATTTGCTTAATAAATGGAAAAAGACACATAAGCAAATAGTATAGATAAATTCTTGTTGAAAAGAGTAGGGGTCTTACCCTTTTCCTCAGCTTTGGGAAGGCATTGTTTAGGGAACTGCTTTTTTCTCCTGGTAACTGCTTACAATTATATGACCCTGAGACAATTTTAAAGGGAAAAGAATACCTATGCAGGTTTTGAGCCATCACCCAGTTATAAACAATTAATTCTTCTCCCAGGCACACTGAAATCTGTATAGGGCTGCAGTCCTCTACAGTGACTGCAGGTATGGACCTTGCCTCAGTGCATGGCCCACTGGCAGCCCTCCCCAGCCTCACCAGCCATGCTTCCAACTTATCCCACATCCTCTCTGCTTGTGCAAACCTACACTGAGTATAGCATTCAGGTAGGCTTTTGCCAAGCATTGATCTGTTTAATGTTACGAATTTTTCTTTCAATTTTTTGTGCAGCTTTTCCAAGTGGGCCAGAGCCAATCTCCAAGGCTCCGGGGCTTGCAGAGTCTCCCCTTTGTTTTTGGGAAAAGACCGTTTTGCCTCTGGTCAGCTGCTTGCATTCAGTGGGTCTGGCAGTCATCCAGGGCAATGAAGAGCATCCTGTGCTGCTCCCTCCATCATCTTAGCATTACCCTCGCCCTTTCCCTGCATCTAGTGTGGAGTGCTGAGACCACCACGTCAGCTGGCCTGCATCTACCTTATTAGCTCTCATCTGATCAAAATGGGATTACTGAATCATTTCACAGGGCTGAAGTTGTTTGTTACACACTTGCCGAGTAGGAGGCTGGCGTTCTGATTGTCTGTTGGTGGTTGAAGCAGTCAAAAGCATGCAAATGGCCACCTGGCAGTATTCCTCTTGGGTTAGGGGTATGTCAGGGATAGTCTGTATATGTGAAAGCCTCCTTGGGTTAAGCCAACAGGGTAGTACATCTTGTGTGAATACTTTACACATGAAATTGCTCAGGTAGTCAGGTAGCTTATTGGCACATTTGGAAATATGAGCAATAAAGCCAAGGTTATTTTGTCTGGCTGGTCCAACGCCCTTGGGCTGAGTGTTAATCTCTGGTGGCTGTGCAGCAGAGGAGAATGATCGGGACTGCTGCTGCTGAGGAAACAACCCACCTGCCCTGCCTGCGTGGTGTTGTGCAAATCTCTCCGCCTTCACCCTTTTCCTCTTCCTCTCCTGAAATATTGCTCGGCTGTGCTGCTTCATGGGAGCCGGTTGCAGTGCGACCTCATTGATCACAGCTGCTTAATTTCCTGTTTCTTCAGCAGCATTTAAAAGTTCTTTTGTTATTTTCCTAGGAAATGAGAAGATAGTTTCAGGCTTTGCAATGGAAATTGGCTTTGTTAGTGTATGCTGTTGTTTAATATGGCACAACAGCAGCTACACAGGGGACTGTCAAAACTAAACAGAATGCCTTCACTTAGCTGAACAAGCATCTGTCTAACCCCTGTCTCGAGGGTTGCTTCCAAGGATGGAATGAAAAAGCTTTTACTCAGATCTGACCCCCACACGTAGTGTGACATACAAATGCCCTGTCTGTTGGTTTTCCACAATGTCAGCCTGGCAGCTGACAACGTATGAAAACAGGAGGAGCAATTACTGTAGTTCCAGGCCCTTAAAGGGGGAAGAGTTCTTGGTGCACAAAGGCAAAAAGGCTTCTCCTATAGAAAAAGCATTAGTGACTGCCTTCTGAAAGGTCATAGCACAGGGTTGCAGTCTGCTATATTTATATTGATATTTCACTGTAATGGTTTACTTCAATGTTTTAGGAGAAAGGAGATGCTTTTACATAATTTGAATATAGAGTGGCTGGTATTTAATAAGTTGTCTGTGTTGTAATCTGGAAATATAGTTTAGTCTAATCCAATAAAATCTAAATCCCATCTAAATTCTGTATTTCTTAAGGCTTCTTTCTGAAAGCACATAGTTAGTGGTTGATAATAAAATATTATGTGGCCAAATAGCCTTCACTGAAAGATGGGAAAATGTTCTCTGTTGGCAGACTTAAAGAGTTTTAGATGAGGGCTCTGGATAAAAAAGTATTTTAAATAGTTTTCTGTTGTCATTCCTGGGCATCTGGCAGCATTGTGTAGCATTCTTTCAGACCTCTGTTTTAAGGAAGCCTAAGAGGAAAGGTAACAGAGCTTTCAATAACTAACAAAAAGGGAGATATAATTATGAAAAATTACCATGCTGAATTAAAGAATTGGGATGGAGCTAATTAAGAAGTGGTAGCAAGAGTACATATACAGCAGAAGCTGCACTCCCAACACTGCAGTTGTGCTCAGAGTGGGGGTAAAGTCTATAAGAGCGTAAGCCTGAGCTCTGTGAGCCTGTGGAGGAGCAGAGTGGAAAACAGCTTGTAATGTTTTCAAAATGAATTTGTTTCTCCCAGCAGGGAGAACAAACAGCAATAATTCCACAGGTAGATTGGCTGTGAATTAAAACTCTTGTTTACTGTTTGTCAGCATGAAGAACTGAAGGGACTTGTTGCAGAAAACTTTTCTTCAGACAGAACACTCTGTTTTTGTTCTGTGTTCTTCCTCTTGAAGAGTGCCCTCTCTTCAAAGATACTGGGATAAGAGCAAAAACTGATTTATTAAGAAAAATAAATCTCTATCAATATTTGCTATCCTCCTGCCATATTCGTCTCAAGGCAAACTGTTAACAGGAGATAATTGTTGCCTTATCACATTATGCTGACGTAAAATTATACAACACAAAACTGAGCATTGTACTACTATGGCTAATAAAAACTTAAATGCTTTAATGTTAATTTACAGAATTATATGGCTTAGAAAGCTGCACAATACAGATTAAATACAGAATTAATACTTAAATTAATCAAGTATAAGAATAACTGAATCAAATTCAAGAATTCTGAGAATTACAATAGTCAGTCAATTCAGAGAGCAACTTTTATATGCTAATCTGTAGACTGTACTAGGAGATGGTTTTGTGTTCCTGTGTGCTGTGAGTATAAATGAGTGCCAGGAGTAAGGGGCTTGGCTCCCCTTTCTAGCCCTTTGTGAGCTCCAGGCCCCGCTCTCCACCCTGTTTCATTCCCTGGTGAGATACTTTGCTCCTGGCTCTGTGCATCCCTTACAGTGCTTTTCTGTGCCTTTCCCCTGGGGACTCTTCAGAAGACAAAGCCACATGCACCTCTGAGGCTTTCTGCTGTCTACAGGCAGCTGAAAACTTATGTCTCTTCCTTTCACGTGTCTCTTAAGACTGTCTATGGATGTGGTGATGCTATTGCCAGTACACTGTTCGAGGTTGTCTCACTTGTGCCTGGTGCGCCATCTGTGTGTGCCTCTTGTCCAGAAAGCAGATTGTTAGCTATTGGAGACAGAAACTATGAGCAGAGCTGGCAGGCTCTTTGTGGTGATACAAATAAATAGCCAAAATGAGAGAACTGCAGGCAGGTGAGCCCCAGGGACTGAGCAGCAGACACAGAAAGGCAGGGATACAAGCTTAAACTTCTGCTAGAAAAGCTAAGAGATGTAAGAGACCTTCCCAGACTCTGCCCTCTAGACACTGGTATGGGAAATCAGTGCCGAGAATTTACCATATTTTTTCCCCTTCTGCATTGTCTGGCCATAGACTGACCTCTAAGTGGTTTTTGCTCAACTGCAGCTGCTTGCACGTGTGCTAGGTGTAGATCAAGGCCACACTGTTTGCTGTAGAAACAGCCCTCTGGCTTTTTCGTGTTGCGTAAAATGGTTGTGCAGTGCTCCTTAGGTCAAAGGTGGAAGAGCACAGAGACTGCCACCGAGCCATTCATATTGCATTTAACCCTTTCACGTGTTCAAAAGCAGACCGTCACTTTCCAAGCAGCACCACAACTTCTGCCCTTGCTACCTCTGCTGTTATCTTATTTTGTTCTTTCCAGCATTTTTCCTTCCCTTCCCTCTGCATCCATATTGCCAGGAACAAAGGAGTGTTTCTCTTGGAGGAGTCTCTGGAAGCTGCTGCTCTGGTTACAGGTAGCTGGACAGAAAAGTGCTTTGGATTGCTGGCTTTTGCTTTAGCCCATGAATTACTCTGTTGGTGGGTGATAAAGCATCTTCTGTCTATTTTGTTTAAGTTGCAGGGGTCACTGAGACGAGCTCTGTACCCCGTGACTGTTTATTTTGTTAAAAGCAGGAGGAAAAGCTCCTCTTGATCGTTTCAGTCAAACACCCCTTATTTGGCAGGTCGGGAGAGTCAGGAAGGGATCTCTGCGCCCTGCACAGCTCAGCCATTGCTCTGGGTGTTGGAGCTTTGAGCTGAATACGCAATGAGGAGATCTGTGCCTCTCCACTTGCTGTTAGTGAGTGTGAAATCCAAGGAGTGCCATTTTTGTTGTGGCTATGTTGAATTTGCTTGATTAGATCATCTTTATTCACTTTTCCTAGCAAGTACAAACCCGGTGTTAACAAAATGAGAAATGATGTTGAATATTAGTGATAGTGAGAAGAGGTGCATGTCCTGAGAAGCTTTCTGTCTGCCCTGAAATGCAGTAGTAGAAAGTCGGTTTGGTAGTGAAAACATTACCTTTTTTTCTCCTCTTTTATTATGCTAGACCAGTATAGGATTCACAGAGTTAGCTATCTAAGGGAAAAATCAGGTGAGACTCTGTACTCAAGTCCTGCGTGTGAACACAGGTTGTCTAGGCTTGCGAGTGATAGAGTGATAAATTTTAAAAACTTCCTTGTTGGCAGCATCTACACTGGCATTTCACATCCAGCTTCTTAATTCAGTAATGGTGATTTTTAACTACCAAAGGGCTTGTGATCATTAGAGGAAATGGCAACTAGTCCATACCACTGTACAGTCAGAAAAATACATATCGTGCTCATGCTGGCTACGCAGAACGGGAAACTAGTGATGGGTAGAGGAGAAGGAACTGCTGGTGTTTAGTCTGAAAGGGCTGCAGGGCTCAGCAGGATGAAAGCAAAGCTTATCCAGGTCTGTCCAAGATAAAGCAATACTTTAGACTTACGTAGTTTGGCCCATCAGCCAGGAAACACTGCATAAAAGTTGTCATTGGTTCTTAAATGTAAGCAATGATGAAATCCCTTCATAGAGAATGGATATCACCCACTAATGGATTTTGCTGCCCCAAAGAATAATGACATTTAGTGCATTCATGCCCATGGTGGTGTGTCATCGTTACAAAAATGCTGGAGGAAGGACTTTCTTTTGTGAAATGTCTGGCATTCATAGACATTAATTTTAGACAGTTGGATGATGGGTTTTGCATTTTGTGTATTTTTAACTGCTTACTATCTATGACCCAGTTTTTCTTCCTGATTGAAGAATTTTTCTTGCATCTGGCTGAATTTCTTTAAGCAAACAATTAGGGAAACAAAATGCTGCAGAACAGGCCAGTCTAGCTGAGTTGAAGAAGATGCAAACAAGTCTTTACAGCTGTTCTTGGTAATCTTCTTAGTACAGGGTAGAAAAGAATTACTTAGTAGAAATTTTGGGATTAGATGAAATCTAATGGATGAGCAAGCACCATACATAAAAAGCACAACTTTCAGCCCACTTCCAGAAGATAGCAGCACCTTTATCAGCTATTTTTGTCAAGGTGCCAGGTTGAATAAAGGGTTTTGCAGTGCAGGACAAATGAATAGTATTTATGGAAGGCTGTATTTATTTTCTGGACAAGTGGATTGTGTTTAAGCAACAACTACTTTTTATAATTTTTCCTGTTCTTCCGAGTAAAATTTTAAAGAAAACAGAAAGTAAATGTTGATACCTATGAGCTGCCCTGATGTTTAGGTCCTTCTTGCATACCTTGCAGGAGGGAGATTTTTTTTTTCAGCCAGGCCCATAAGAGAGTGCTGTAGGCAGCAGCACACTGGGGACGTTTTGATTAAATGTCTCATCGTTGTGCAAAGACCCATTATGTGTACAGGGACAGTAACATGACTTTTAATTTCCTAAAGGAGGCCCTTCACTGCTTAGATAAAGAGCAGTCCTCAGAGGAGAGACAACTATGAATATGACAAACAATCAGAGAGGAAAACAACTAGTCTGAGTTTTTTTACTTCCAGCCTGAGGCACAGCAGGGTGTTTGGGGACCTGAGGCTTTTACTCCTGCGTCACTAGCAATGTGCTTTCCTTCTGCAGCTGTCAGTCACCTGTTTAGATGGTCCCGGTGTTACTCCCACACTGGCTGTGGGTGCTTCTACCTGTTTGTTTGGGGCTGACTCCAGAATCTCTTCGTTACGAAAGGAGCTTGTTGAACTGGCAGTATTATTTTTCTTCTGTGTCGTAATGTGACCAAATAGGCAGGCGCAGTGCGAAATTGCTCTATTTCTTTGTCCAGGCAATAAAATCAATGTCAGAAAAATCCAGAGGAGAAAAGGCAAAAATGCTTATGAATGACTAAACAAAGCTGACTGAGGATTAGTGGAACACAATCTGAGAAGTGGAGGCAAACATTCAAAAAGTGCAAATATAAACAGTAGGTAGAGATGCTCAAGTGTTTTGCCAGCTCTGTGTGAAAACAAAGGGTGTAGAAGGCATATGGAGATTGAAATGAGATTCTAGGCCATTGTCATATGAAATAAGCCTTTCGTAAGGAAAATGACAAGATGATAGCGCCAAGTTTAGATAGAACACTGCATGGTGTACACTAGGAAACAATCAGCAAAGGAAGGTTGGATGGATGAGGATGCATCTTCTCCTCCTAATCCTGGTATTGAGGAGTAAGGAGGCACCATGATGACCATTACTGCATGTGTGGCATGTGGTGTTAAACTGAACATTTGTTAAACTTCTGTCTTTCTGTTTTTATTTCTAGGCCTCTTCCTTATTTTAGGCTTGATACTTTACCCTGCCGGTTGGGGATGCCAGAAAGCAGTAAGCTATTGCGGACCTTATGCTTCTGCTTACAAACTGGGAGACTGCTCCTTGGGCTGGGCTTTCTACACAGCTATTGGTGGCACTATTCTGACGTTCATCTGTGCAGTCTTCTCAGCGCAAGCTGAAATAGCCACATCCAGTGACAAAGTGCAAGAAGAAATAGAAGAAGGAAAAAACCTTATCTGCCTCCTTTAACTCCAGTGGGGAAAAAGTACCAGTGCCTGGATCTTCATCTGTTTTCCATTGACTGGACAAGCAGATCAGCTTACCTGTTTCTACGATTTGTGTGACTGAGCCTTATGCATTCCAGCCCCGAACTACTGAAATGGTCTTTCTTCCTTGCTGGGCAATGAGGATCAGAGGAAGGATCCAGAGAAAGCAGAATGTAAATACTTGGGGATATTTTTTAGTTCCATTCTATGATCAGGACATAGCGGAATATATTAATCTGACTGGGAAGGTGAGGCATCACGTGTATATAGCAGGAATGTTGTTCTTATAACTGACAAATTCTGATTGATCGGATTGCCTTAGCCACCTTGGTCACTTTGAAGAACTTGGATCTAAAATTTTAAAAGCCAGCGCATTTATTATATTATTCTTTTCTTACACAAAAGAGAAGCCTATTTTAATTAGGCTTTGTTTCTAAGGGCTCCCCTCACCTGTGAATATTCCACCACTGCTTGGTTTGGTACCATACTTTTCATTGAGGTGCTTTTTGATACTGAACTGACTTAAAAGTACAGTGCCTTCTCAGATAGTAAGTAAACATTGGAGAGAGCAAAGTTGACGTGATGCCAAGTTTACACCAATCTTTACGCATTTATAAAGTTGAGTCCCTGCCAGGTTTCTTTGTCTCCAGACTTAACAGTGCAAGGTGTGTGCCACTTGCTACTGAGTAGGTAAATTATTTTGTTTCCATTGACTAAACAGAGTTGTTGTTCTTACATTGGCTCTCACCCGATTCTGAAAACACTGTTTGCAATAACCATTGTGAGAAATGTTTCTACAGCCTTTATTAAAAGTCCTGAAATGAGAACTCCCTGCAGGACAGCTGGGCATTCTCCTGTGAATACCAACAGCCTGGACTGGGCTGTAGCCTCTCCTGAAAACACAGAACACACATTGAACTTCAACAGTATTATTTTTTCACTTGCCAGTGAAACCTCATTCCTAGTCTACAGATCAGTCTGTCTCATGACCCAGAGCCACATGAGTCCTTAAGAAATTTACATTTTTCAGGAAGTCTTGCCGAATTCTTCAAGGCTGGGAAGATCTCTTCCCTTTCTTTAAAACCACACGTAGTATGGACCTTTTTCCAACAAATCAGCAGAACTAAACAGACCTTGCCACAAACGACATTCCTTTCTCAAAGGCATTTGGTTGTATTACTTGTGGCGTTGCGTCACTTACTAGAACTACTTCTGAAAACAAATTTAAAATATATATTTAAAACCGAAGGAATGGTGCGACTGTGCCATTTAAGCATTGGGGATAACTGATCTGAGATGTAGTTCTAATGCAGTACAAAGTGAATTTTAGACTCCTCTTCCTTACTTCTCAGTAGCTTAACATCTTCCAGTGACAATGTTGCTCTCTGTCACTTCAGTGTATAATACGGAGCAGAGATTCTTGTTTGTGCTGTTAGTTATTTATAGGTATTAAATAAAGGCTGTTACTATACAGGTAGACATCTAGCTTCAGTGCGCTGCTGGAGGAACTGGCAACACCTGAGCTGTTCAGCAGGCAGGACCACCAGCCCAGGGCCAGCCAGGAATTGGGGTGAGCACTAGCGGTGGTGGTGGTGGAGCACCCCTCAGTGCCTGCTCAGACACCACCTTGGCCTGGCCCATCTGTGGAACAAACCAGGCGCAGCTCCTGGCCTGTGCCCATCCGTGCCCAGGACACCTTCCAGCCATGAGCTGGAGGGATAGAGAGGCCATCTCTGATCTGCTGTGCAACAAACCAGGCCAGCTGCTGCTGGTGTTAAAAAGGTGTTTTAAACTAGCCTCTTCCCACCTTCACCTGCTCCTAACACCTAGTTCCACCATATTCTAGTGTAAAACGGGTAAATCACTTTTCCTTTAAATATTTAATTTAAAAACAACAAAAAAACCCAAACCACAAATGTTATGGTCTGGAATCATTTCTGCCAACTGCCTGCATAAAGCAAGATGTGACTCGGCACAAAGTGACTTTCACAAAGTGGTGTCTTGAGGATGAAGATCACAGCTGGCTGGTCCTGTCCTGTCCACAGTGGTGGTGGTGTCTGTGGTTTAGGTTTGTTTTTTTCCCCCCGACACAGAAACATCTCATCTGAAGGGCAAGCACTCACTCGGCTGTAACTTGGGCCCAGCAGAGCGGCCAGGTGAGTCACACTGTCCTTGTGGTGGTCCTCCTGAGCCCTCTGCTGGAGCCTGTGCCACCAGCCCAGCTGAGCTCCTGGGGACTCTGCAGCTGGGAAAGGGATGGGGGTTAGGAGGAGTAAAAGTAGCATATAGATCAAGTAGGAATTGATTGTGAAAGAGATTTAGGGTTTTAGCTTTTCTTAGGTGGGTAGCAATCCAGTGCCCATGTCACCACTGCCCATAAATCTTGACGCAATGTTAGGGTGACAAAATGCTGCTTTGGCTTGAGCACTTGATCAGTCAGAATAAGGTCAGTTCTTCCAAAAGTTATAGAGGGGATATACTGCTTTGCCTTAGAAGTAAACAATGATCAACCTTCATTTACATTACTAGCTGACCTCTGCTGTGATCTACAGAATGCTTGAAAAAAATTTTAATAGTGCAGTCTTTAAGTACAAAGGAGATATTTTCAGTGGCATGTTTTGCTTTTGTTTGCATTTGTAACCAAGAAGCAGCAGCTTTTCCGCTTGTTGCTGGTGTAACTATGAACTTGCGCTGCGACAACATAATCGACTAGCTTGCAAGAATAGCCATGTTCATCACATCGCACAGATAGAAGACAGGCTGGGAAGAAATAACAGAAAAAAATATCAGTTTCTTTTCTCAGGGCTCTGTTTTTCTAGCAAGTGAGAAGATGGTATATATTGCAGATTTATTATTTTTTTTCTGGAGGTTGTTACCGAGTGTAGGATGCACTCACTAAATTTGACAGCTGTTTAAAGTTGTTCCTGAAGTTCACCTCAGCAGTAGCTTTTAAAGACATTTTGGAGGGGCAGCTTAAAGCTAATTTAATTAATTTCATGAGGGGGCTGTGGAGTGTAACTGCTTCTCAATGTACATGCACTGCATTGGCTCTAGAAGAATTTGCTGTGGATTCTTTAAAACCTGTGTGCCAATTAGTTTAGTTTAACTTTGGTTTTGTGGTATCGAAGAATTCTTCAAATATCTGTGGTTTATCAACTTCGTAAATCTGTATTCTGTAAAGTGCCATAGATTTCCTTTTTTTTTTTTAAATTGTAGCATATTTAAAATTATATATATATATATATCACAAACTTGTGTGAGATGTGCAATACCAGGAGTGGGTTTTGTTGTGGTTTTTATTTTTTCCTCAGTTTTTGCTTTTAAACAAGAGATTTGAAAAGGACTTCCCAGGGAAGAAGGGGCTGGAGTTCTGGTAATGTGGACAAACTGAAGACTAGAGTGATGCAATAGAATCACTGATTTCAAAAATTAATACAGCATGAGTAAACACAGCTTCAAAGTTTTAACAAGAATCATGTCTAGATTGATACGAAATACTCAGCTCTACATAACACAGGTAAGATAAATGTGAAGCTGTGTCCATCTCTGGCACTATACAATCTAAAAGCTGAAAAGGCTCAGCAAGGTTTCTTAATGTGCTTTATTTACAACGGAGCACTGCATAAAAATATTGAGCTCTAAAATCGCTACTGAGCTATTTCTGGGTTGTCTCTATCACCTTTGTATCTATTTTACTCAGTAAATCAATTCTCTGGCTTCTGAGAATTACTTTTATTTCCAGCCAAATCATTTCCATTTTGCATTGTTACTCCGCATCAGAGAATCTCACCTCCCTGGTGGGTGGCAAAGGGGAGAGGAGGATCTGAAGTCCTCCTTGAAAGCAGTGGGTGCTGGTGCCCCCCACCTTGGGGAAAGGACAGAGCCCAACAAAACCGGAGCGTGGCAGCAGCGTGAAGGGGCCGCAGCCGCTCTGCGCTGGAAGGGTGGCCGTGGCGACGCAGCTAGAGTGGGGTTTGAGCCATGGTTTATGTGTGGTACTGTTTTTCTGTTCTTGAGTCACCACTGTGTACACTTGTTAGCATGAATGATGTACCTGATGTGTTATTTTTTAATCTAAATTTCAATTAAAATGTGAGTTTTCAAACTTGTAACAGGAGTCTGACTACCTTAATTCAAACATATTGGACAAGTGGAGCCACAGCAAGGTAGCTTGAGTCGTCGCTTCGATAGCATTAAGATCCCAGCCCACTGGTGTTTTTAGCACTTCAGATTTCTGTCTGATTGTAACTGTTATTACCACTTACTAATGAAAAAGTACACCATCTGAAACTGTAGCTATGTATTATATAATACAGTTGCATTAAACAGACTTTCTAATTGAATGTATGTCTGACAAACGTTTTTCATTTTGCAACTAAAGCACTGCAGTTCCCTTCTCATGGAAAGGGGTAGTGGTGTTTCGGAACCAGTACTGACTGATCCCACACACTCTTTAATAAAAATTTGCCACAACATGGCTTCTGTTTCACCTGAGATCAGACAAACACGACCCAGGGGTTACCTGCTGTTCTCTGAACAGATTTATGGCAGAACGGGGGGAGTAAGGCTGTCAGCACTTTTCAGATTAGATGAAAGCCAGGATGTCACCTTTGTCTCATAGTTGCTACAGTCCACTGCTATTAAATGTAGATACAATAATTGCCTTTAGAAACCGGTGAACGTAATTAAACTAAACTTCCAAGACGTAGATCCTAGTTAAAACTTGGAACATTTAGCCCAGAAGAAGTTAGGGAACAGGTGACGCTGAAAGCACCACTGCATCAGTCACTTTTTTTTTCAAAGCAGATAGAGATACAGCAGTTACTAGTCTACAAATACAAATTGCTGCCAAATGCAACTACAAAGACATATTGGTTTGTATAGCTGCGAATATTGTGTGACTTCTTTCAGAAACACTATGGCAATACAGAACAGAGTTCAGTGCTCTGAGTGAATTATTACAGAGTTCTGTGTTCTATTAACTTCTTCCCCAAGCTCCGGCTAGGTTTAGAATGGTGGCACAATAAGAAAGTGAGTGGCTTTTGTTAATATTGGTGTTTTGCTCTCATGACTCACTGCAAGCTTGCCTTCAAATAGATGCCTTTTATTTGATTTGTATTAGCTGCATGTCAGTGAAATTCTGTGAGCATGAGAATGGGTGTCCCTAACCAGCTTACCTCCAGGGATGGTGCCTCAACCGCGTCCCTGGGCAGCCCGTTCCAATGCTTAGTAACCCTTTCAGCATGAAAATTTTTCCTGATACCCAACCTGAACCTCCACTGGGGCAACTTGAGGCCACTTCATCTTGTCTTATTGACTGTGACTTGGGAGAAGAGACCAACCCCCACTGCTCTACAACCACTTTCAGGTAGCTGACAGCTTAACTAGGCTACAAACATTGTAAAAGATTCTATTCGCAGCACTGCCTGCGGAAACAGTGGCAGAGCAGCCACTGCTGCAGCACCACCATCAGTGGTCAGAGGCAGCTGGTTTCCAAAATAGCCAGGGCTGCAGCCAGTGTGTCCTACCCCCAGCTCTGACAGAAGAGCCAAGGTGACAAGTGACTAGGCTCCACAGGACGCTGTGTTTTCCAGGCCTACATCAGCCCTGCTCCAAGCACACTGCCAGTTACCGCTACAACCTCCCAAATTCTTCACCAAAAATCAGCCTGAATTTTCCCATCTCACCTGTTGAAAGGTTCCCTTCCTGAACCGTGGGTACAAAGCACAGTCATAGACTGGTCAGAGTTGGAAGGGCCCTTAAAGATCAAGTCCCAACCCCCCTGCCATGGGCAGGGACACCTCCTCCTACACAGCAGGCTGCTCAAAGCCCATCCAGCCTGGCCTTGAACACTTCCAGGGATGGGGCATCCACAGCTTCTCTGGGCAACGGGTTCCAGGGGGGGGCCTCCCGCACAACAAAGAATTTCTTCCCAAGATCTAATCTAAATCTGACTTTTTTCAGTTTAAAACTGTTACCCCTTGTCCTCCCGCTACACCCCCAGCAGTAGAACCTGGTCTTCTCAATGCTTTGTGCAGCAGCTTCTCTGTGCAAATGGGTTCTCCTTTCTTCTTTTGAAGCAGGTCAGTATGTTTTGTGTACATATATATATATATACACACACACACATATATACATACACACACATACACATAAAGTTACATAGTCATATCATAGCACCAGGTGTCTTGAGAGAGAGTAAAACAAATTAAAATCACTGTGTAATGACTGTCTATTCACCTAAGAAAAAGCACATTTTAGATGATGTGTCTGTGTTTCCATTAAGCAGCTGGATAATTAATTATTTCCAGAACAGAACATATGGCAACTTGATCCAGAAGTCCACTCCCATCAACACTTCCCCCTCACACCCCCCACCTCAGTAGTGTGTGACAGGGTACCTATTTTAACCTTCGCATAAACTAGTATTCTGCTGCTGAGGTAAGAAACCCACACCACTTCTTTCATAAGGCCTCCTGATTTTTCTACTAATGAGAATAAAAGCCACTTGCAGGCAAAAAATTAATTTGTAGGGGAAAAGTACAAGCTAATTCTTACACATTTTAACGTAACAGAACGAAACCTAAATTATGTGATGCACTGTGCCTTATTACTGACTCATAACCAGAATGCTCTGGGTGCATGCCCTTTCCTTGACAGAAATACCTTCCCTTAAGTACCACGGAGCAACTTTAACCACCAGCTCTCTGCCCTGGGCTGTTTCCTCTCTGTGTGTGCACGCGCCTTCCCAGCTTTTCCTCCCTGCTGGAGGAAAACGAGCACCAGCAAACCAGAGGAATTGCCTCCCCACAACAGCACTCCTGTAATTGCATAATAATTCTAACCATAAAGTATGACTGGTTCATGCTGCACAACTGCGCTTGCCACTGCCATCCTACACCTGTAAATTGCAAAGAAGCACAGCAAACTGATGAAGAATTTCACTACTAAATGATGCGGGCCAGTGTCTTCAGAAACCTGCTGTCTCCCAAATTAATCCTGACTGTACCTCAAGCACCGTTCTCTCTTTTGTGCATTTGCAAATGTCGTGTTACAGTGCTCTAGAGGAAGTTGTTTCACCCTTCAAAAGAAAACTCAGTAACATGTTCAGTACTGGAAAGGTGTTACAGTTATTTAAAAACAAACAAACAAACAAAAGAACCAAAAACAAACAACACCAAAAAACAAAACAAAACCCAACAGACTGATAGTGCCTGGGAAAAAAAAATTAAAAAAAGGTAGAAAAATGAAGACACAGCAGAGATACAGAAATGTCAATTTGTAGGCAGAAACCGGGAAAATAAACACTACTGGAGCAATGTTGTTTTCAGCAACTTCATTTTACTTTCAACAGCGTTTTAAAATTCACTTAATACCTGCAGAACTTCATTCAGTAATGACGGAACACGATTAGATTTTAACCCTCGTTGAGTTTACAGCACAAGAAGGTGGGTTGCAAGCGTGTAAGATTAATTTTCTTCGTAACAGTTGAGCAGACTGATTGCCAATACCCTACTGTATTATTTTAATAGTGGACATTTTGCTTCTCCATTTCAGCAGAATTACAGCATTTATATACAGAATTATAAAAACCAAGCAAAACTTTTACATAGATACCTGCCCTGCACGTTAACCTGACTGTTAGAAGAAATATCCCCATATTGGTCAAAACTATACAGAGCAAACACCCAGGAAAAAAGTTTCTTTTTTTTTTTTATTCTATTACACTGTGTTAATACGATAAATATACAAAACTTCTGAACTACTCAGACTTGCAACAGAGGGACAGAAATGAATTTGTACAGAACCGTAACATTTGCCAGGACAGCAGAGCATTGTTAGTAATTTACAAAATATACAAACATCCCTCAGATAAATAAAACCAGCATCTAAATTACAGATCAATGACTACTGACGTTCCAGTGTTTAAACTTCGCACTTTGTACTCAATTTGCCACAATACTACAAAATGACAACTTAAGAGGGTGCCATACTCTGACATTAATTAACAGAGACTGCAAAATCTAGCTTTCATTAGGTACAAAATATTTTAGCAAGTATCAGCCTTCTGTTGTCAAAGCTAAACTCAAACTCCTCCCTCCCCTCTGGGCTGCAAAGTATCAGAGATTTCTGGTTTAAACAAGTCACATGTAACTGAACCTTGAATTTCACTTTGGAGGTTTAAATTCATACAACATTCATCTCACAACATTACAAATCCACACTCCCTATACACAGAACATTAAATCTGTTTTCTCAAAGAGCCTTTAAACATTTTGGGAAAAAAATCTCCCTGCCAAATCCAGGTTTTATTCCCACTGATTTTTCCGTAAAATGTTCTGGTAATGTATGGAATAATGCAATCTTCAACTTAAATTGCAAGGATGACATCCCTGGGATTCCAACCCAAGAGAATTGTTTAAATTAAGATTTAAAAGTAATCTATAGCAGAGTTTCTAGCTACATCCTTCAAATTAAGCTCAAAAGATTATGAGAAGAACAATCTTAGTATACAGCTGCTAGAAGGATGATGCCTGATCAACGGAAATGGTGGCTTTTATCTGAACAGCGTTTAATAATATTCCACACAAATTCAAGTTTGATGCTAGCATGTCCACTAGTATGAAATTTTAGAGCCCCTATTACACAGAATATTGAAAACACTTTTAACCTCTATGATGCAGAGAACATTTAGAAGCAAGTATATTCATTAATATGAACTTCAGCATAGGTGAAGCTACAACATATTTCCAAATTCAAGTTGGATTTAAAGAAACTATTAAAAGAAAGGAGACTAATAGGGACTTCATGCTAACAGTACAATACTGATGCAAGGATTAAGTCAGAAGCTTTATTTTTGTTATGCTCTTCTGTTATTAGGAATACAGTGCAGTGAGCAAGAACCTACAGAAGTTGGCCCACATTCAGAACGTGGAGTCCTCAGAATTTTATGCTCCTCATAAAAATGATTCAGCTTAAGAGCTGAATTAATTTCAGCCAGACTAATAATACTCATACAGGCTGTGGGATGTGATCCTTCCTGTTTTCATTCTCAAAAACAGAGTTTGAAAAAACAGCCCGAGTGCTGTACATAAGACTCATGAGGCAATCCCAGAACATAAACAGTCTTCTAAAGAGAGAAACATGGCATTATACTAAGACCTGACTATATTCTAGCATATTATGATGGTATGTACCACAGATTGTTCAGTTCCACAGCACCCATTTAACCTCTCAGGCCTCCAGTTCAATGAGTTAAAATTTAACTTTGCTGAAAATTAAGATTCCTCACTTTTCTAACTCAAAATAGTTTAAAAGCTTCCCCCCAGCCATCTTAAATAACATCACAAGATGTCTGAGTTAGTGTTAAAATGAATTCAAGTATCTGTTAAGTGCCATTGGTTAAAATGCTTGGGTGCAGACAATATTCCTGTTAGAAAATTAAATACTGCATATTTAGGTTTTTGGACAAGCAGTAAACAGACTGACTACGCTAGAGATTTAGTACCACTGCTAAACACAAATCTACACTCAAAAAATAAACAAATCCCAAACACAACAAAAATACCACTGCATGTAGAAGAGGGATGGGGGGGGCGATAAACTAGTGTTCTAGAAGTCAACATTGGTTT
>VXBW01005244.1:44307-72770 GCA_013400375.1 Thinocorus orbignyianus
TTGTATTTGTCCTCCAGCAGCTGCTGAAATTACAAAAGCAGTAGCCAAACCTAACTTCCTACATCTCAGTCTACCCCACTTCTTATAGTACAAACAGGGAAAAAAGTTCTTATGAAGAAAAATAATTGATCCAAAGTGCTTTCCTGAAGTTAAAAAAAAAAAATCACCACAGTGAACCACTAAAAAACCTTCTAAATTCTTAATGCATATATGTGATCATTATATGCCACAATTCATTCTCAGGCCAATTGTTGAAGTAATTTATCCCCATATAATACGGAAAGCTTTATATCCTAGAACTGCAACATCTCAAAGATGGGCAAAGAATGGGTATGATTTTAAAATAAGTAAGTTTATAATAAAATAAATCAAACTTTTCCCATTTTACCCATGCACAGCTGCAGAAGAAAAGAAACATGGTGTGTGAATTTTGATCTAGACTTTTAGGGATTATAGCAGGTGTCTGGGAAATAAAAGTACAGTTGAAGAGAACTGTGATGATTTTTTAACGTTTCTCTACATTCGGTTACCCTTGAACGCATTTTGAGCTGCACTGGTGGCTGCTGTTGATGCGGCGTTGGCTGCAGCGGTTTGTACAGTTTTGTTGGACATCACTCCTGTTGCAAATTCCTGCTGTGCTTTCTCAAAACTAGCACCGGTCGTGCGGTAGAGACCATGCACCTGGGGAGGGGGAAAAGCAGTGAAGATAGGATGCTGAACCTTCCATTTATTGGTAGGCAAAGACTCAAACACAAAGCAGAGCTTTGTGTGGTGGGGAAATCTTGTTTGCTCATGTTTGGGACGATCCAGAAATGAGTGAATGGAATTTTTTTCTTGAATCCACTGTGTCTTTTTTTTTAATTAATTTATCTGATTGATACAGTTGCAAGAACAAGGAAAGCTATGACTGAATATTTAAAAGCATAAAATATCCTAATAACACAGATATGTATCTGCTAAACTAGCGTGATGACCAATAGCTCTGCATAATAAACAAAGGTATTAAACGATATGACTTTGTGCAGAAAACAAATAAAGAGAAGGGACATCTCCAGGCAATGCCTAGAATTTCTAGCTTACTGTAAATAGGCAAGAAAAGTTTGCGCATCTGAAAATCTTTAACTGTAACAGAGGGTAATTATTAGGATTGCCAGCACATCAGCAGCAGAATTTTCAGATACATCTATTCTAAACAACAACAACTTACTAGCACATGAGTATCTAAACTTAGGTCTTCAGGAAATTCACAAAAGGAACCAAGGCAAATAAGCAACTTTCTTTGAGCTTTCATGTTGTGCAATCATTAAGTGACAACAAAGTATTACAGTAATATGAACAGAGAAAAATTCTCTTCTGAGGTGCCAGGCATCTCCCTCTTCTATTGATATGAATGGGAATAATTTTGCTAAGAGCTGAAACCTACCAATCATTTGAATCACACTTCACTCAGGCTGGTGAATCACCACAGATTTGAAAATTACAACCTGGTATTGACAGGTACAATCATCTTGCTCGGTGCATTCACCTACCCTTTCATTGTGGGCTACCTCCCAATTTCTCTTATTCAAAGCCACCCTTCCCCTTTTTAGTTGGCAGGAAATATGTGCATTGTACAAACAGCATTTTGTTAACTCCGCAACAGTATCATCAAAAAAGTGAAGTCGTTAATTAGCAAAGGCACAACCCCAGGAACATAATTTAAACCCCATTAGTTTTGAGAGAGAACTTCTCTCATGCAGGAAAGCAAAATCCAGGTCAAGTACAGGAAACAGAAGAAGGGAATAATAAGAAACTCACCTTTTTAAACATAACTAATGAGATAACAGCAGATGCTGTGAAAAGTGCAGCTATGATTATCATCATAATGCCAACAGGAATACTCTTATTAAGACCAGTAAGAGATGAAATCCACCCACTGAAAGAAAAAAGACAAACTTTACTAGCACAGCACAGGAACCATTCAACCATGGGTACCCATACCATGGGAACTTACTCTCCTGCTTCTGATCAGCTCTGAGTATTTTTGAAGAGAAAGTCATGGGAATTTTACATAGGCATATATTAGTTCTATAACAAGCTTTTACAGCTGTTTCCGTTCTTCCCCATGCATGCAGGGAAACTATACAAAAAGTTGTAGTAAAGATTATTATCCTTGAGAAGAACTGTGAAGAAATCACAAGAGTTGCTCATCAACTTTTGGGGGCTTTTTTGGTCATGCTGTCATTTCCGACTGATTTATGATTACATGATTTTGTGGATGAAAAACGGTACCTAAAAATATAGCTTCTAACTTCTTTAAATATAATCCAACACCATGGTTTACATGCAGAACTTCTATGTGCAAAGACTCACTTAACTTTATCCACACAGCAATGCTTTCTCAACTGAGGTTAATGCAACAGTTTTTTGAAGTAGATATCCCATCAAATTAACTAATAGAAAAGATAGCAATAGTAGTACCTACTTCAAACATTTGCCCTTTCTTTGATACTGAAACACCAACAGAAAAATACAGTATCAAACTTGCAACCACAAAAAGCAGGTTGCCTTAAGGAAAATAAAACTTTAAGATGGAAAAGATTTTCCCACAGAAAAAAAAAACAACAAACAACAACCAACTGTAAACATGAACAACCCTAAAACTTCCCCCCTACTTGTTTCAAATTGCTTTGATATCCCCTATGTCCAACTGAATATTATCTCAAAGCTCCAAAATCCAAACTGCAATTAGCATTTCCTGATAATTATTTGTTATAAATTTCTCACAATTTCTGATGTTCTGTACATTTCTGATTTTCTTTTCATACCCCTTCCCCAGGTATCCTTCAGGGTACACTCCACATACTTGGACAGCTGGTCCTTTAAAACACTTTTTTATTTTGTTAAAAGTCAATCTATGTATCCATGAAAAGGCAAAACTGCAGATTCAACAGTAAAAATAATAAAACAGAATCTTTCCTTACACTACAGTTCTAAAGCAGCACTGTTTTGTCTGCCTTATGTATATTTGGAGGTTAGCAGTAAAAAGCAGAACAGTATCATCACCCAGCAACAATACTGCCAGTCATAGCTCTCCGTGTTGCCAGCCAGCTACTACAGCCATGCTTTTAGGTAATTCAAGTCTGTTAGTTTCTTTT
Source organism: Thinocorus orbignyianus (assembly GCA_013400375.1). Taxonomy (NCBI): domain Eukaryota; kingdom Metazoa; phylum Chordata; class Aves; order Ciconiiformes; family Thinocoridae; genus Thinocorus; species Thinocorus orbignyianus. The sequence goes on from VXBW01005244.1 coordinate 47,445, forward strand.
CCAAGGATGGTGACTGATTTTTAATAGCTTTTACTTGTAAAATCTAAGTATTAGACCTCAAAAACTCAAATAAAAGATAATACACATTAAAGCATCATGTAAAAGCTTATATACTTAAAACCATCAGAAAGAAAAAATGAACTATTACAGAATAAGGAACTGACTCAGACAAATAAGCTTTTCAACTACATACCACTATATTCACTCCAAATTCTTCAAATTTTAGCCATAGATTTCCTTAATAAGTAGCAAGCGTATTAATATAATTAGAAATAAGTAATGATACAAAGTAATATGCAAACAATATATTATAACCACCAAACTTTTTTTCGTTTTTCCAAATTTTTCATATGTCTTTATCTTAAATATAGAGTAAATAACTTCTCCACAAACCATCAAAATAGAGGAGGTAATGTATAAAAGAACAGTTCAAAATGGTTTACGCTGAAGGATATTTTCACCAGCAGAAGTACCTTACACTCTCAGGATGTGTTTCACCCACTTTTCCTAGTTAAGAGCACTCCAAACATGGTTTTGAGTGCTAAATGTAACAATAACAGTGAGCACAAGGTTATTATTTAAAAAAAAAAACCACCACAGACTGCATTGCATTTGCTCTACCAAATATGATTGTTTGTCTTACAGACAGTACAATGCTACAGCAAACAGAACACTCACCAGTTTCCCCATCTTTGAAATCCTGCAGCTTGAAGTACGTGTACAGCAAACTGACAGATATATACAAAGAAGAACACAAAGAACCTGAATGAACTGTCACTCCTGAAAAAGAGGGGAAAAAAATTATTAAAGCAACCAGAAAATTAGTAACTGTTTGCAAATACTGTAGTACCAATCTTTTGTTTTGTTTTGTTTTCTGTATTAACTAGAGGGAACGTTATTTCTTTATTTATCCATTCATTTCATTTATTACAGTGACTTAAAATATCAGTAATTCTGTGGTTTTGCAGAGTGTTCCTTTAAAAGAACTGCTCCTTCTTTAAACGTAGAGCTTTTGCCACCTGCACCTCAAAAACAGGTGAGAATAGCAGCAAGACACTACGTTCCTTAGTGTTCTGCCCAGCACACAGCATGGTCTATTACAGGAAACAGAAATTTTGCTACATTGCACCAAGAACAGAATTCTGCTCAGGCTGAAGTTCACAGTGCTGGCAGGATGGGAAGAAAATATTTTACTTCTAAAAGGAAATAAAATCTAGTATGGAATTACTGAAATATAGCACAGACCAGAATACTCAAGCAGCTTAAAAGCAAAGTATATAAAATAGGTTTGCTGTTTAAATTACTAAAATGCCAGCCTGAAAGTAAAAAAAAAACACCAACAAACACCACAAACCCAACATCACACAAAAACAACCTTCAAAAACCTAAACCAATCTACCAGGGAGCAAATGCAAGTTAAGCTATGTGATTTCTCAAAGATGTGTGGGTATAGCAATATGTCTTCGGTTAGCACAAAGAAATATCTCGTGTAGTCTAAAGGTGACGCTTCAGTGCAATTTCTGGCCATCAGTCTTCCTCTACAAGAATTAGTGCACTTTCACTGAGAATATCCTGAATCACTTCAACGTAAAATAAATTCCAAAGCTATACTGTAAAAATACAGGATTTAGAGAACCTACATGCTGATTTTCACAAAAGAAAAAAAAACAACTTTTTTCCCCATCCCTACATTTTGCTGTGAAGGGACAGAGGTTTAATGAACACTAGAATTATCAGCCTTATCAGTTATCAGCAGTTATCAGCCCAGTACAAAGTTAATTATTACCTACAAATGTTTTGTCAATGGCAGAAGCTATGAATACTTCAAAAGATATTCCACGATGTTCCTAACTATTGCCATCTATATTTCAAATGCAACAACTGAATTAATGGCAAACATGCTATTTATTTCTAACTAAAGCCTATTAAAGGATTATCATAACGATAATCAAGGAAATTCTGGAATACAAATGAATTTTGACAAGTTTTTAAATACCCCAAATCAAGCTGAAGCTGTTACCTGAACGCTCCATACAGTGGTCTGTACCAGCAGACAAAAGAACAAGGGGTAAAAAGCAAGAACCAGAGAATACTCAATCCAAAATCAACCCCTCGCGTAGCATCAACGTAGAACCAGGCCAAACATCCAAAGATATTAAGGAACAGTGTCACTGTATGGACTGTAGAAGCAAAACAGACATAATTAAGTTATGTTTATACAATGAATTATTATAACTGTTAAAAGTAATACTGAGTGTTTTTAAACAAAACATCAGCATGCTGAGAGTACCCTCAGCAATAAGGTGATTTTTATACAGCTTTCTAACTTGCAGGTAGACCCTCGAATTTACATGTAACAGTAGTGAACATGAAAATTCAAGTACTGCCTAGTATATGGTGAAGGAAAAAGCCCTGTCATAAAAAGGAAAACATTTTCAATCTTAGAATAATGAAAGGGGCTTCTCCAGCTGCAATAATTCATACTTTTTCTACAGTAATAAGTGGATGCATTATATTTAACAGACCAGTGAGTATTTTTTGAGAAAGCTTATAAATTATATAAAACGCATCACAGATTTAGTACTGTACACATTCTAATTTGAAAAATTAAAAAAAAAAACAAACCACACTTTCAATTAAAAGCTCTTTGTCTTCCATGTAACAAAGCCCAAAAAAATCCACTTAGTAAAAATGTTTTTCAATGTTGAAACCTCACACCCACTACTGATACTTATGAACACAGTAAAACCAGCAACATAGAGGGTCTACTTCACTGCTGTCACGGAGAATCTCAGATGTTCAAGGCCAGGCTGGATGGGGCTTTGAGTCACCTGGTCTAGTGGGAGGTGTCCCCTGTCCATGGCAGGGGGGTTAGAACTAGATGATATTCTAGGTATCTTCCAACCTAAACAATTCTGTGATTTAGACTGAACTTCATTTTGACTAAACCTCCTCATACAAAAGAATCCCACTTAGACATACATTCCCTCTCTTAATTAACTACACTTTATCATCCATCAGTGTTTGAAAGTTTATCTGCAAGTGTAGGTAAAGCGTTTGAAAAAAACAAACAAAAATGATTGATAGCAAAATCAATCAAAAAACCAAAGTTTAGGTAACGTCTGAAAGTGTATTTGAAATTGTAGATAAAGACCATAGGTTGCACTGATGCTACTCGGCATCTACATTATCAAGACGATTATTCTGGAGTCCCACTTGGGACTGCATTAAAAAGGATTTTTAAAGTAAGTTTCACTTCAGTGATGTTTTATTGATGGTATTCTCAGGAAACCAAGGTCCTCTCTAGAAGACATAACAAAACACCGTTCTTCCCAGGAATCAGCTGGACTGTCACTCTGTAATGGAATGCCTCAAGGGGAATGCAATCCCTACAAAATGGAGGGTTTCGAAGCCACAGGCCAGTGAGAAGTGAGGGCAAAGCTGGTGAAGTCCGATCTCACACAACCTTGGAGCACAGAGTGGCTTCAAATCCAGTTCAGGTGTTTATTCCTTTTCTGGTTTGCTTTTTTTGGATGAATGGCTGGGTAGGAGTGCAAACACACCTTACAAACAAAAGATGTCTTTTCCATAAGAAAGAATATATTCTAAAGCAGGCTTGGATCAGGACCTAACATAAGCAACACGCTATCAAAAATATGGAGGTGGGTTTTTTCTTTAGACAGTACAATAGGACTTCAGTTAAAATACTGGACACAGTTCACATTGTAAAATTCTTGTTTCTACACACTGAAATAACCATAATAATATGGTGTGGACCAAGCAGTGAACCTGTTAGTCAGCAAACAAACAATGAGACCTCTAGAAAACAGAACCTACAAAAAAAGGCTGAGGAAACTATGCTAATTTAGGCAAAAGATGGTTACTAATGGTCATAAATGTGCTCTCCGTAACAACAGTGGACAGAAAAGGGAAGATCAAACACAGGAAGGGAGAATTAAATTATATACTGGGAAACACACTGTAATCATAAAAGACAACAAGACACCAGAACAGGCCTAGAGGGAGTTTATGAAGTGTCCATCCTTGGAGATTCTCAGGAACCAGCAGAACCAACACGAACATAGACTGCTATCTGTACTATTGATAGTATTCTCATGCAGAAGGATGCATGAAATTAAACTCTCTTGCATAGAAAAAAATGCCACAAGAGTTGGCATTTCAGGGCATTATTCTTCTACCAGAATCTAATCACTGGTCTTTGAAAACCTTTAAAAGTCTTGTTCATAGCAAACAGAAACTTCACAACCTATATAAAGTAACAAACCCAAATGCCACAAAAGCCTTCCATGAGATTAAACAGCTCTTCAGTTTGTAACTTCAAATAAAAAAATACTCTTTGAAAAGAATTGCTCATTTTGTACATGCTATCAGCCTGTTGGGGAAGTAGATGGAAAACACAGGCTTTTGTGTCAAAAATTTTTTGGTGTTAGATGCGGGTCAAGAGACATGGGACACTTCACTACTAACAGCATAGGAAGATCTTAAAAGTAGTGCTCAGCGTTAACAACCCAGAAAAACTGTCATTCTATCTCCAATCCACTAAAACAGCAATGGTCACAAAACCAAGCAGAATAAAAAGCACCACTGGCATCTGACAGAAGCCATTGCTAATTGATTGCTGTAGTTCACAAAAACATGGGAGCACTCAGTCAGAAAAAATAAAAAGCCCTCCCCAGGGAAAAAAACAAACCAAACAAAAAAGTATGTACAAAGATAAAAACCACATCAAGGAATCAGAAAACTCTAACTTGTAATAAAAAGAGAGGAAAAGATACATGAATACATGGAATAGGCAGACAGACAGACTTGTTTTCTCATGAGATAAAGAGCATACAGATCTGAAACAGATAAAAATGTTTCCTTAGATAGATAAATATGAAGAATAAGGATACAGAAATTGCTCCTAATCACGGAAACACACAGGAAACTGAACCAGAAAGGTTTGTTCCTAGGGCTGTTAAAAAGGAAGAGGAAAACTCGCTTACTTTATGAAGTGTTGAGCACATACTAGATTTATCCAAATGCAGTTATGTTGACAGAACCCCTAGGCCTTACAAGACATAGGAAGTTCTGGAAGAGGAAATAAAAAGCAGGGTAGAGCAGTAAGCAGAAGCAGGCTGCTTTACTATGGTCATAAATGCCTCGACTGAAGAAGTTTATGCATGGTTTCTAACGAAGAGTGAGCCAAACCATGTAGATATGATCTTGGGAAAGAAGAGTCACATGGACCAATTCAACAGCCAGCCCTAAGGCACAGAATTCTGTACTCCAAGGTTTGCTTTTTTTTTGCCTGAAATAAATTCTGTTTTTCTTTTCCTTTATGATGCCCTTCTCCTTCCTCCCTGAGTAATCTCTGAGAGTATTTTGAGCTAATGAAGGAAAAAGGAATAGGACTCAGTTAAAATCTCAGTCTACGTGTAAGAGAATCAGTCATCTTGGTATAAAAGCACAACTCCTATTTATCTTGAAGTAATCTAACATTGCTGCTTCCTTTATTTATTGCCATAAGAAGGAAAAAGAAAAAACGATTAATATTCCAATTCTCACTGCCCAACTTCACCTTGTGTGTGAAACGTAAGGCACTTCCAGAACTTAGTCCTACACAAATGGTGAGAATTACTATCTTAAAATTTTGGAGTATTTGATCTTAGATTACATACATATCTTAAATATCTGTCAGGTTTACAAGAGCAACCAGTCACTCATTCCACAGCGGATTTAATTGCCTATTCGAAGATTAACAAGCCAGCAATGAACACAGAAAACTCTGGATTATAATGAAATGGAATTCACTTGATTCAATGCTCATCTCAATTATGTGGTTCAACCACAGTAACAAGATTACCAGATTAACAGGTAAAATTACGCAGATTTGCTAGCTAAATTTGAAGCCCTGAAAGAAATACACAAAAATTCTGCAACTCACATTCCCTTAGTATGATGTCAATTATATTTTTAGCAAAGTGCCTAAATTGTTGGAATTTCCTCAGTCTCAGAGTAATTATTACGCTCTCATCACACCGGACAAGGCAGAAGTACAAATGATACAACACTTGTTTCATTTGATTCATCCAGCATTTATCCAGTCAAACACAGGACCTGAACAAGGGCAAAATTAATCCCACAAAGATGAGGTACAGCACTCCTGGTGTGCAAAGGATAGCTTTAACAGCTAATTTCAGCTAATTTACTTTACTCTATTTTTTTTTAAAGTAGACCAATATATTAACCCTTCACTAAGGACTAAAAACTGTACTAAACTCTGTATACGAAAGCAAATGGGTATTATACTTCTTAGACTCACAAATCTATTAAAACTCATGGGATGATGATATTTCTTAAAATATAAGTTGTTTGAATTCAAGTTTGAATAGGCACTTTGGTTGCGTTTTCTTTTTAAAAGAAAATACTTACACATCCACAAATAGTACATAATCTTTACTGTCTTCTGGAATTCTACAGGAATGTCTACAGAGAAGTCCTGGTAGAAACAAGGACCTACTGGAAAAGTCTCAGGAAGAGGTGGCCAGTTATTTTTTCTACCTGCAAAACAGAAAAAAAAAGGAAAAGAGATGAAGAGATTTATAATACAGTTTTATTCTCTGTACACTAGAAAGAAATAGACATTTAGACTTGTTAAAATTGTTTAATGCACATGTTTCATAAGCATATGGATAACTTGGGTTGCCAAAACCCAGGAGTTTTATCTGCAATCTTCATACAGTACTGAAAATAAACTTCAAAAATAAAATACAGTGAAGTGCAGAGTGATCAAGGAAAGCACAATGTTTTGTCTATGCAAATAACTAAGCAGGCATCTGAAAGTTCCTAAAAAGTAATGAGAAGTCTTCATAAAACAAGCAGACACAGGCAGAGTTCATTGACTTTTAAATGCACAATCCCCTAAAGGCCCACCATATTCAAATACTTTGTTGAACACAGAGACGGGGACTAAAAAACGTTCTTCAATCTCAGAATGCTAATATTTTTAATACCAGGGTCTCTCTAACACTTCAAATTACTTCCTAATACAGTTTGCAGTCAAAGCTTTATCTAAAAGCCCATAAGCACGAAGAAAGACAACTACCGAAATGGTCTAAACTAGTTTTGTTACAAGACACCCTACAGCATCATCATATTTTGATGCGACAGAGTGAAGACACCACAAAAGACAAAGAATCAAGACACTGTGTTTCCTGTATGCTGATCTACTTACACATTAGAGTATACATTCTCCGAAACACAAGTCATATCAAGCATAGACTCAGAGATTCAACTGAGATAAGAACTGTAACAAACCTGTTCCAGAAGTGGAGTTGAACTAGAGATTAACCTAAAGGCACCTTTATTTGAAATTCTGACCAGACTTTGCTTGCAATTTCTAACTTCAACCATGTCTTTACTAGCAGTTCATTCAATTAGAAAACTTGCAAAGCTTACATTATTTCTTGTTTCCCCACTCAAACAAAGCTGTCAGTTCTGCCTAAGCAGGTCGGTCCAAAGCACTGAGTATCTGCTAAGCTTCTGCCTCTTCTACTGAAATTTTTTACCAAGCCTTTCAGAGCAGGGAATAGGCAGAGGGAGTATGGAGAAGGTAATCAAGTAACACTTCCCTCCATATTAAAAACAACTTTGGGATTTTTTCAGTGGAAAACATCTGAGAATAATTTGTATCTTCACTCCATGGTATATATTATATATTTCTCTCAGAATTGATAGTTTCAAGACAGAGTTATTGAAATATTCAAGTATTTCAAATAATAATTCAAGTTATTATTTCAAAACTGTATTTCATGTTCTTGCCCACTGCCGTGGTACAGCTTTCAAAATTTTCCAGTAAGATTGAAAGAGTTTGGTGAGATGGTTTGAGATCAAAAGCAAAACGGTCTGTTTCTAAATACACTTTGGATACAGTCTTGGAGCATGAGTATCTTGATAGGCAAAGAGCTAGCTCAGAGTTACTACATTCAACATGTTACCAGCTCTAGATCTACTAACATAATTTCAATGGCATGCCTACACTGTGCATGCAGATTCTAACTAGCTTAATGCAAGCACAGAAAGGGATTTTCAGGCATGCCCAAATGAACTAGCTGAAATAGGAACCAGCACACTTCAAGTAGCGCAAATGCAAATGCTGAGCTGACCTGAGCGGAGAAGATCGAAGGCATCAATCTGAGCTGACCTACTAGATCTTTCCACTGCAGTCTATTGCATATGACAATGTCCTAGATGTGCAGCCAGCATCTTAAATTGAAAGTAAACATCTACAGTATTGCAAAAGACACTGTCTTCTGATCAAGAAGACTCTACAGTGTTTCCAAAGGAGTTCAAATGACTGTGTAGAATTAAAAAAAATTGCAAAAAGTAAAGAATGTTTTTCTCCTCAGTGATAACATACAATTCTTGATTTGCTGAGCCTTTTACAGAGTATTTTGGTAAAAAAATATTATCTTCTTCAAAGCTTTAAGAGCTCTCTCTTCTCTGTTCAGTCTTCCTAAAGAATCCCTTGGATTCCTCATGGATTCTTCAATCACTTTGATGTGAGCAAAATGTAACCTAATAACAAATAACCATTTTAGAAATATCCTGCAACACACATGGGGTATCAGAGTTACGCTTCATAAGATAGAGATGAACAAAACTGTCCCTAAAGCCTGGAACAGAAAACTAATTAATCCAGACCATCACAATATAAATTAGTGAATTTAGATAAAGGACAATACACAGAGAAGGAAATGAAAAAAGAAGAAACAAACAAACAAAAGCATTGTCTGGAAGAACAGCTATGGAGATTTAATGAGATATTAGAAAGTACAAATACTGAGAAAATAAGAGTGCTTTAATGAAGGGACAGTATCACCACACTTCTGCTTCTTAGAAGAACAGCAATTCCCACTCAGAGATCGTAGCGTATGACTGGCATATGACTGCACTCTCCACCTTCCGGAGGCAGGGAGGTGGAAAGGAAGGTGACGAGATCTTCTCCGTGGGATCCAGTGACAGGACACATGGGAATAGTTCAAAGTAGCACCAGGGGAGGTTTAGACTAGACATGAGGAAGCATTTCTTTACCACAAGGGTGGTCAAACATTGGAAAGACTTCCTAGAGGGGTGGCTGATGTTCCTGCCAGTGTTTAAGAGGCATTTGGACAATGCCCTTAACAACATGCTGTAACTTTTGGTTAGTTCTGAAGTAGTCAGGCAGTTGGAATCGATCATCATTGTAGCTTCCTTCCAACTGAAAATATTCCATTCCATAAAATTTCCTGAGAATTTGAATCACTAAGCAGTTAACTAATTGTGAATTGTACCATTCTACATTCAAAAAAATCTAGCACAGGTCGAAAAAAAAAGTCAGAATTCCAGATCCAAGTGAGAAGACTACAGAAACTCAATTCTGCACAGTGTTTTGTGTTTAGTTTTCGGGTTTTTCCTAACTTCAGTCTGCAGTTCTTCCTTTGGAAAAGGAATATTCCCATCGATCTAATTCCAGTAAAGTGTCTTCAGTTAAGAGGATGTGAATCTTCTCATTTGTGAGAACACTATACAACAACAGTTTTGTACAGCACACTTACAGTTTGTGGTAAAACGAGATACTGATCTTGACTGTGGGTTCCAAAGTGCCATATGAAAAATGAATAAATGGTTAATAATAAAACAGATCTTTCTGCTACTTGCATACAATATTATGTCTGTAACAGCAAATGATAAGAAAATGTTTCAAAACAGGAAAGTTCTCCTACAGATATAAATATTAACAGAAGAGAAATCAAAGAGATGTTACTTATGAAGTTACTTTTACTACTTCTCAAATGCTCCATTTCTACCCAATACTATTACTCAGGTATTAATCTATAATAAAAACAGCTCATAGCAGAGTAACATGTAACAGAGGCCACGTTCGGAATTTTTTTAGTGAAAATCTGCACTGGGCAGGCCAGTTTTTATTCACTGTATGCACTGTCTTAAGGGATATAAATTTCTCTTTCTGAAGAGATTATAAAACTCCCTCTCTAATCTGTTTCACAATTTCACTATAACACTAAAACAGTTCTAAGGGAAATTTCTGAATTTAAAGAAGTATTTTTTTCATGCGTACCCCCCTGCTGATTGAGACTCTGCATTTCCCTTTCTCGACGATCTAGCTCAGCTGCTTTTCTTTCCAGTTCTTCTTGACGCTTTAGCAGTTCTGCCTGGGCCAAGGCATGCTCCTGAACAAAACAAGCATTGTTAAGATGTTGATAAAAAAATATAAACAAAAAATAAGTATTTCAAGTCTGTTTTCTGTAATTAAGCATGTCAAGTTATGGATGAAGACTGACCTAATACTGCACAAATTACTATGAAAGCAATGCCTATTTATAAAATACATTATTCCAGAAGTGTAATTAAATAATTATAAATACAAGGAATCTCTTGCCTGAGAGTTACAGACAAACCTTTGCAATTTGTGTGTAAGCAGGCGGTTCTTCTGTTGGTTTCATTATTGCTGGCTGAGTACTGGGTACATTAGGCATTTTCACATTTCCTGGAGGAGGCTAAAAAAACAAAGAGACAATTACAGGTAAACAGTTTCCTATTCTAATAAAAATCTTTTCATTAACTCTGTAAGAACCAATCTAGTTGCCTTAAAGGAAGTGTTACTGATAAACAGAAAATCTGATATGTTGCCTGAAATATTTATAACCTTTAGGGAAAAGAAGTTAACTATATTCTGTAATACAGTGCTCTGCTTATTTGTTTTTACACTGCACTACTTGCCATGAATACACCCAGAATTTTAGAGATCAGCAGAAAGTAAATTTTGTTCAGACATGAATATGAATAAGGACAGTTACTGTTCAAGAGAACTGCAGAATTTAACAGTGATCTATTCACACTCTGAAACACGATGCTATTTATTAGTAACGTCTTCCAGAGCTTTCTATTTAACAAAGGCCTGTATCACCTGGCTAGCTAGAGTTGCAATCCAACTACTGTATTCACAGGAAACGGCCAGCTGCTGAAATACTGTATTTCTTTTCCTTTAGTACAGAAAAAGCCATTCCTTTTTTGTGCTACTATGTTTTCATAATTACTTAGCTTTGTTATGTGTGCACAAGGGAACATAGTGCCAGTGCTCAAATCTACCTCAGAATGATGGAAGTTCAATATAGCTTTAATGTATTTATTTTTCTAGGTTACTAGTCAAAGATCACGATTCAATGCACAACAGGCATCTGCACCCAGATCATTTATAAGAACACCAAACAGCACTGATCCTAAAATTGAGCCCTGGGGAACCCACGGGTGACTGGCCACCAGCCTGACATAACCCCCATTTACTATACCTCTTTGAGTCTAACCCACCAGCCAATTGCTCACCCAGTGTATTATGGACTTATCAAGCTGTGTGCTGGATGTTCTGTCTAGCAGGATACTGCGAAAGACACTACCAAAAGCTTTGCTAAAATAAAACCCCACATCTACTGGCTTCATTTGGTAAACTAGACTGATGATCTGTCATAAAAGGAAATTAAGTTAGTTAAGCAGGACTTTCCCCTCATGAACCTGTGCTGGCTATGACCAATGACTGCACTGTCTCTCAAATGTCTTTCAGTAACTCCCAGACAACCTTCCTCCACAGATTTACCAGGTACTGAAGTGAGATTAACAGGCCTGTAATTACCAGGGTCTTCCTTCTAGCTCTCCTTGAAAATTAGGACAACGTTGGCCAGCTTCCAAGCAACTGGTTCCTTTTCAGATTTCTAAGACCATTGGAAAAAAAAAAAAAAANCTGTAACAGCAAATGATAAGAAAATGTTTCAAAACAGGAAAGTTCTCCTACAGATATAAATATTAACAGAAGAGAAATCAAAGAGATGTTACTTATGAAGTTACTTTTACTACTTCTCAAATGCTCCATTTCTACCCAATACTATTACTCAGGTATTAATCTATAATAAAAACAGCTCATAGCAGAGTAACATGTAACAGAGGCCACGTTCGGAATTTTTTTAGTGAAAATCTGCACTGGGCAGGCCAGTTTTTATTCACTGTATGCACTGTCTTAAGGGATATAAATTTCTCTTTCTGAAGAGATTATAAAACTCCCTCTCTAATCTGTTTCACAATTTCACTATAACACTAAAACAGTTCTAAGGGAAATTTCTGAATTTAAAGAAGTATTTTTTTCATGCGTACCCCCCTGCTGATTGAGACTCTGCATTTCCCTTTCTCGACGATCTAGCTCAGCTGCTTTTCTTTCCAGTTCTTCTTGACGCTTTAGCAGTTCTGCCTGGGCCAAGGCATGCTCCTGAACAAAACAAGCATTGTTAAGATGTTGATAAAAAAATATAAACAAAAAATAAGTATTTCAAGTCTGTTTTCTGTAATTAAGCATGTCAAGTTATGGATGAAGACTGACCTAATACTGCACAAATTACTATGAAAGCAATGCCTATTTATAAAATACATTATTCCAGAAGTGTAATTAAATAATTATAAATACAAGGAATCTCTTGCCTGAGAGTTACAGACAAACCTTTGCAATTTGTGTGTAAGCAGGCGGTTCTTCTGTTGGTTTCATTATTGCTGGCTGAGTACTGGGTACATTAGGCATTTTCACATTTCCTGGAGGAGGCTAAAAAAACAAAGAGACAATTACAGGTAAACAGTTTCCTATTCTAATAAAAATCTTTTCATTAACTCTGTAAGAACCAATCTAGTTGCCTTAAAGGAAGTGTTACTGATAAACAGAAAATCTGATATGTTGCCTGAAATATTTATAACCTTTAGGGAAAAGAAGTTAACTATATTCTGTAATACAGTGCTCTGCTTATTTGTTTTTACACTGCACTACTTGCCATGAATACACCCAGAATTTTAGAGATCAGCAGAAAGTAAATTTTGTTCAGACATGAATATGAATAAGGACAGTTACTGTTCAAGAGAACTGCAGAATTTAACAGTGATCTATTCACACTCTGAAACACGATGCTATTTATTAGTAACGTCTTCCAGAGCTTTCTATTTAACAAAGGCCTGTATCACCTGGCTAGCTAGAGTTGCAATCCAACTACTGTATTCACAGGAAACGGCCAGCTGCTGAAATACTGTATTTCTTTTCCTTTAGTACAGAAAAAGCCATTCCTTTTTTGTGCTACTATGTTTTCATAATTACTTAGCTTTGTTATGTGTGCACAAGGGAACATAGTGCCAGTGCTCAAATCTACCTCAGAATGATGGAAGTTCAATATAGCTTTAATGTATTTATTTTTCTAGGTTACTAGTCAAAGATCACGATTCAATGCACAACAGGCATCTGCACCCAGATCATTTATAAGAACACCAAACAGCACTGATCCTAAAATTGAGCCCTGGGGAACCCACGGGTGACTGGCCACCAGCCTGACATAACCCCCATTTACTATACCTCTTTGAGTCTAACCCACCAGCCAATTGCTCACCCAGTGTATTATGGACTTATCAAGCTGTGTGCTGGATGTTCTGTCTAGCAGGATACTGCGAAAGACACTACCAAAAGCTTTGCTAAAATAAAACCCCACATCTACTGGCTTCATTTGGTAAACTAGACTGATGATCTGTCATAAAAGGAAATTAAGTTAGTTAAGCAGGACTTTCCCCTCATGAACCTGTGCTGGCTATGACCAATGACTGCACTGTCTCTCAAATGTCTTTCAGTAACTCCCAGACAACCTTCCTCCACAGATTTACCAGGTACTGAAGTGAGATTAACAGGCCTGTAATTACCAGGGTCTTCCTTCTAGCTCTCCTTGAAAATTAGGACAACGTTGGCCAGCTTCCAAGCAACTGGTTCCTTTTCAGATTTCTAAGACCATTGGAAAAAAAAAAAAAAAAAAAAACAAAAAAAAAAGGAGAGGCGCCCCATAGTAACATCGGCCAGCTCTTTCAGTATCCTGGGATGGATCCCATCAGGCCCCACAGACTTCTGTGCATCCAGCTGAAGCAGCCAGTCTCAAACAGTCTCAGAGCTGGTTAGGAGTTATCATTCCCACAGTCATGGGGCCCAGGGCTCACCATCAGTTCAAAGAAGGCATTAAACACCTCTGCTTTGTGAGATGACAGACCTTACCAACTGGCCTGGTTCTGGCAGGTATAGGGTTAATTTTCACAAGGCACTGCAGGGAAAGGCTGACCCAAAACTAACCAAAAAGGTATTTGATACCAGGTAATGTCACACCCAGCATATAGAGGCTAAGGGGACAGAAATTGCTGGGCTTTGTGTTCCAGCCTGTGAGCAGTGGTATCATATTTTGCATACTCCTCTATCAGTATTGTTGTTGTTTCCCTTTTTCCTTCACTGCTCTGTTAAACTGTCTTCATCTCAATCCAAGAGTTTTGCCTTTTTCTTCTGATTCTCCCCTTGCAGTTTTATGTCGCCAGCTAAGGCAAAACCACGACATCAAGCAACAGGCCAATGTTACTCCTGATCCTCCTTTTGCTGTTAAACGTATTTTAAAAAGCCCTTCTTGCTGTCCTTCACAGTGCTGGCCAGTGTGAACTGTAGTCAAGCTCTGGCCATACACATTTCCTCCCTACAGCAGGGAACAGCACTTCTGTAGTCCTTTGGCGTTGCCTGTCCCTGCTTCCAATGTCTGTACACTTTCCATCTTAACTCCAGAAGATCCCTGCTCACCCAAGCCAGCCTTCCACCCTGCTAGATTGACTTCAAACATTTTGGAATTGCCTGCTTCTGTGCTCTTAAGAGATGACTCTTAAAAAGCAACCAACATGGAACCATTTTAAACTCAGGTTGCACTGAGTCTTCCTATCAGACTGAAGTACTCATTTTTATATTCCTAATTAAAGCCGAGAAGCAACTTCCCCAACTCCCAGCTACTTAAGGTGAAACAAATAGAAATATCCAGCTGCCTTGGAAAATCATTTACCTACCAAAAAACTCCCCAAGAAACCCAAACAACAAAAAAGTCCATAAAACATAGCTGTGCACTTCAGGGATTCTCCTAGAACAGCTGTAAAATTTGACATTTTTGTAGTAGTAAGAGGTACTCAATTTAAATCAGGTATATCTTCAAGCTTTCGCATTGTGCAGCAGACGCAGAGAAATGCATAGACTTTAAATAAAGTTCAGCCAGCATGTATTATCTGGACAGATGTAGGTAGCAAGGGAAGGCTACAGGAGACAACAAAAGAAGAAAAAAGTGATTTGTGATAACATTTTGTCAGAAACCACTTAATGTCTTCTTTTTTCCTATAAATATGTTTTCCACTATTCAGCAGTCACTGAAAAAAACAGAAGTTCGATATAAATGCATGCAAGGCAAACAAGCAAGAACCAGGGAGAACAGAGGTTATGCACACTAAGCCTTAATGAAAACAAGGTACTCAAAACAAGTGTTGCTTCATACATGCAGTTAAAAATACCCAATAAAAGTTAAAGAAATAATCACTTATTGACTTGGTAGACCAAACACTAAGGCAGACAGTTCTTCATACAGTTATTAAAAAGGCAATACAAAGCAAAATTCCAGAAGTTGATGTTTCTCATCAATATCCAAATATAGAGTAAGCACAGGTTTGCTCTAATTACCATCTCTGAAGTTAGGTCAATTAAGAATTAAGCTAACTTAATTTATAAAGCTGAAAAAAAAAAAGAAAAAATCCAGTAAAACTACATACAAACTAGTAAAACTAGGATACGGTAGGTTCCTTACATTCTGACATGGAGACATATTTGCAAGCATTGTATTTAGCAGTCAAAAATAAGACAAGCTTTGAAATTTGATAAGAAGCAAAAAAAAACCTAACCCCACCCCAGCCCCACCCCGCCCCATATTTCTCAGGTTAGATATCAAAGCGGTGACACTTCAGACCTAGAATCTCCTACGTCCATTCACTTTCCTCAATATGTCTTGTGTTTTATTTTCCTACCACATTTCCCACTGCAGATGTGAAAGATATAAACTGACTGACAAAAAGCACTGAAATACTCCAGGGGGGTGAATAAAGAATACTGAGAAAAAGTAGTACTTTTTTTTCCTGTCTTATCCTGACAATTGAGAAATGAATGTCACTATTCAGAGTTTGAAGTCACTTTCTTACAGACGAAACATCCCTATCTGGATTTGCAATGGAGAAATACTTCTGCAGTCCACCGAGCTTTATTACCTTTTCTTCCCTCCCTCCAAATTCAAGTTAAATAAATGGTGTGTTAATACTACAGACTGCTAGAAACCATCTCACCACTACTACTAGACATTTGCATTTCTAATTGGAGGTATACCATTCTCAGCTTCCTTAAAAATACAACCAGACATTTTCCCTCAGAGTGAAATAAACGCCATTTTAAGTCTTACAGCAATTCCCCCAGAAATCTGAGGACATATTTTGCTACCACCAGGTTGTATTCTTTCTGCCATCACAGTTTTCAAATGTAGAAACCTGCACTAAACTGTCCAAGATGACTCAGCTTCCCAACAAAGACAGAAAAAAGAACAGCAGCAAACTGAAGCCCTCAGAAACCATTCGGACATTTTTGCTCGGAGTAGCACACAAAATGCAGAGTAATTTGTATCCCTTCTCTGATGGACATTGTAATATCTCAAGTCTAAAACTTCACAGACCCTGCTTCTACCTACGTTTATCCGATCTTCAAAGGCATTCACTTCCACTGTCTCTTTCCTTACTCCCGTCACATACATTTATTTGTACACATGTAGTATGCCCTTCTCTTGCACAAAAAGCTGGTAGGAAAGAGGGGAGCACATAGAATTGTGAGCATAGCCTCAGGTACCTGAGGACATTTCTGCAAATACACATTATAAAATAGGTTTTATTCAGTATCCACAAATTACAGGGAGATAAAGGGGAGTATCATCTAAAGGTTCGTTATTATTGCACTTGTAGCTGATACACACTTTCAGTCCTGCTTCATGCAAGAAAACCTGTGGAAGTTCTTCTCCTCTACAAAAAGAGAAAGCTTGCTCATTTAATTCAGCAAATTCAGGGGTTTTTAAATTTTGTAAGATCCTACAGACTATTGAATCACAGTGCATGAACACAGCACATATTCAGTAGATCTGAAACTGACTTAAGAATTCCTCCATCCCCCCCAATTTTCTACGTAAGTGACATCTGTAACATGCAATTTAGATTTTTTTATATGTGAACAGCTGACTGTTCAAGGCCAGATAACCTTTGCCATATTTGCCAGTTTTCCTCCTCTCACAGAGCTGAATGTTAAAATAAGTACATGTGTAACAAAACTTATGGTCAATACAAAGCAATTTTGAAACTCTTCAAGTTTCAGAAAGATTGTCAAACAATTTGTTTTTGAGTTAGGAGAACACAAATTATTTGGAAACTTATTTAATGTTGTAAATACTCTGCCTCAAAGAGCTGATCCAAGACATACTCAAAAATAAGCTTCTTCCAGTCTAGCATTTTAACACTGCATGCAACCTTACTGCTGCACTACAAAAACTAAAATACCAACGTTCCTATCAGCAGCATCGGATTTGCCATAGGAAACAAGCCTACATTTGAAAAAATACAGGATTTGAATGCTTATAAATTATACTGACACAAAATAATCTATATATTTTGCTAACCTTGCACAAGATTTTCACTATCAAAAGTAAACACTGAAAAATGGTGTTACAGTATGAACTTACTGCCCCATTCATTGCATTTTCAGTGCCACAGGTGAAAATAAGCACAAGGTAAGTCAAAATTATACAGATAGAGGCAAAAAGCAACTCTTTCTTGGACATAAATTGTTTTTACTACAGCACAACTACTAATAGCCTGCGTACTGTTAACTGAAACACAACGTTTTCCTTATCCAGAGCAGACCTTTCACCAAGTAAAATGGAAATCAAAAACAAGACACTGGGGAAGTGTGCCACACTCACAAGTTTTAAAGCAAGTAAAATTCAGAAAAGCATATGGACAGACTACCTGAAGTCTTGCTGAACAGAGGGAAAACTCAGTTCTGTTTTGGCCTCCTTTCAGAAAGCCACTCTTCCTTAATAAGTCAAAGCTCACTGAAGTCAACCTACCCACTGAATCCTCTAAATATGTTATGAGACTATCCATCCTTACACTTCTTCAATTACCTCTAGCCAGCCCACCACATGCTTTACAACATCAGTCTGAAACTCTGAAAACAATACGTCACAAACACTACCTAAAAAGATCAAGAGCATGATTAAGAAATAAATGTGCTTACTGTTCTTGAATCAGAGAAAGGATTGTACTCATCTAGCCCCGGAGGAACATTTCTTGTCACTTGTGTAACAGAGGGATCCTAGAAGAGAAAACAGTTCTGTAAATTTATGCACACGTATATAAGCAACAAATCAACACTCATATCGTATCGTATCAGCTTTTGTTTCAACATAAAAGAGGTTTGTTTTCACTAAAAAACTCTGTAAACATCTGCCTCTGTCTCCAAAATGCCATAATTCCATTCTGAAATATAAACCTAGATTAATGCAGCCTAAAAGAAACTCCATCTGTCATATGGTTGATTTATAAGGAGAAAAGCTCTCAATAGAGAAGGGAAGAAAACTGTACCCTGTTATACTGACCATCAGACTCCACAACTACGCACTCAATAAGCAAAATGGAAGAGAAGAGTTTTCTCCTGGTTTTTTCCCTACTCAGAAGTGCCTCCAACACCTTCAGGAATAGGAAAAGCATTTCAGAATAACAAAGGTGGTTAAACAGTCTTCCATAATGCCCAAAGCAACTCTGGTTCAGCATCTAGCTGAACTGGTAAAATTAAGTAAAAGGTGTAATTTTTTTTCCTTCAATGAACTATACAGTAAGGAAGTTGCTTGAGGTCTAGCTTCAGAAAGCAGTTCCAGGAATGAAACATTTCTCTGTGCCAGAGCCACACAGGCTTGGTTCTGCAGGAAGTGCCCACTACCACAGACCACACTAACTTTGAATAAAGAATAATTGTACTTAGTACTTATTCCACGTGATACCTGTTTAACACACTGTATCTGTGGCTTAATTTATGGTTTTTGCATGTTCAGAACGTAAGAATGAATGAAAGGTTGATTTTCTTGAAAAATTATAAAACCATTTCTTTAATATAGTTAGTTACATTTATATTTACATAAATGCACAAAACAAGTGTACGATATTTTCTATGTACATCAAGTACACAAAATAGCTGGAAATACATTATTTACTTATTTGTAACTTATGTCTAGATAGACATCATTTTCTTAATTGCAACAGGAGTTCAAGATTAGAAAATAAAGTGGAGTTGATAGACTGCAAAGAAGGTAAGTATTTAGATTTATGTACCTTTGCATTCATATTTCCTTCAGTCAGGTACATTTAAAACTTATACATGAAATGTGTCTAATTATTTTAAAAATAGAGTAAGTGACTTAATCTACACTTTAGTAAATACACAAAGTATTAAGCTACTGAAAAATAAAATCTAGATTCTAAGAATCAGCATCTATTTTAGCATTAGCTTAGTACTGACAGCAGTAACTCAATTCATGGATGCAGGAACAGTATTGTCTTAATATCTGTGGTCAACCTATTTACAGCTAGGACAAAAAAAAAAACAACAAAACCAGGGCAGAGTATCTATCAACTCTAAAATCCTGAAGGATAGAGCAAATGAAAATAGATTTGTTTTTCCCATTAGCTATAGTCACAGATTTATTAATATAATATACTTTTGAAATTTAGTATTAAAAAACTGTTGCATATTTTAATCAAATTCACATGCATAAGCATACATAAAAGCCATCCTTCCAGTCACACAAAATGCTACCACTTTTGGCTAAAGCATATATTTAGCTGCAAAGCAGTACTTTAATGATGACTGAACAATAATCACCCTTTCTACAAATGTATACATAGCAATGTCACATGCAATTAAAAATCAGCTTTCCTACATCTGACTTACACCATGACCAGTAGTTTCAATAAAGCGGCCCTGGTGACAGTCTTCCCCACTTTACCCTATTTTTTAGTTACCATCTTAGACTTGAATGCACTCTTCCAAGTAAAATCTCATCACGTCTTGCATAAATTGATGGACTCATTCACTGTAGCATAGGCTTTCATTAAATGACTGCCACAAGACATTGTACAGATGAACAACAAAAACAAGGAAAAGTGTGTGAGTGTGTAGAATAACTGTTGTCAAAATTCAACTACAAATCATTTGAAACATCAACTAAGAAGATCATAAAAATATGGGAATAATTAAATCTGACATTTGAATTAGGCATTAGTTTACTAGACTTGTCAGTGCAAGATCAAAAAACATGAACTTAAAACGAAGTTAATACGAATAAGACAATTTCATAATTCAGTGTACAGGATGATACCCAATATAGTATAGGCCGCTATACTTAAAATTGTTCTGAATACATACAGTGCATTGAAGAACTGGCATCAGCAGGAGCTGCAGTTCCTATTTCAAAACACTTACAGTATTTCTGAAAAGGTTAGACCTGACATCACAAGGAACACAAAGAATTACTGTGAATCTTTTACCTCACATTCCTTGCATTCCATTTTGTAAAAATGGAGCAAACACAAACTCATCTAAAAACAGTGAGAAAAACTGTGAAGCCCTCATACATATTCTGCTGCAGAATAACAAAATTTAGAAGTTAATCAGCTTTTGAATAATGAACATGAACAATAAATGTTATGCAGGACCACATACTCAAAGAAAAGTGGCACTTAAATGAATGCTATCAAATTTCTATGTTGCATAACACCTATCCTAGTAGTCAAGAAAGTGAAAACTTTTAAGGTCTAAAGGAATAAGTAAAACTGCACTTACATAACTCATTTTTCCAGATAAAGCTAAAACAAGTTATTTTTGTTTTTTAATAAGAAGAAATAGAAAAAAGCCACAGAGGCAATTTTCAACTGATGACCATATAAGGACACCAACACAAAGCAGCAGCAGCATCACTGAAACCATCAAATATCCAGAGATCTCAACCTACTGGATGATTTAGGCAATTGAAAACTGGGTTATTTTCTGCAGGTACAGAAGACAGAGAATTTCTGGGACAGATTTGAAATATCTGATACAAGCCACTGAACGCAGCAACTTTAAAATGCCTGGTCCAATCTCAGACTGAGAAAGCTATGTCTTGGTGGACCAGTACTTCTGCCTGAATTGGACTTGCCCTTGCACTAACTCCTTACCATGACCTGATTTTCCTCAGCCACCCAGTCAGTCCCAGTCCCTGATCCCTGTAATTCTGATCTTATCCAACTCCTGGTTCCCCCCTTCCCAGTTCACACTTTCTTGTTCAGTGTTATTTCACCAAGATCCTGCCAGTTCAGGCCCCTGATTTTCTTATCGTTTTATTTAACTATTAGCGATACCAATGATGAAACAGAATCGAAGAAAAGGCCATTTCACACCCTGCTACTGTAGCTACTGGTGCACTGAAGTCACACGGAGTCATTTCAAATGGTATTTTCAAGATCTGAATTAGTTCAGGAGAACTGAGTTTTAAGAAGCCAGCAGAATCTAATTAACAGTTTCCCATCCAGTTTTTCGTTCTACCTGCTTCTTGTAGTTTCTCTCCTATAATGTCAATTTCAAGAGCAAAGACTAGCACTGAACACTCTTTGAATAACCAGGAGTCACATACAAGAGGCACCCCAAGCACTTACATCAAGAATGTAAAAGTCGGTCAGGAAAAAAAAAAAACCACACCAAAACCAAAAACCAAAAGCAAATACAAATCAGCAAAACAAAACCAGAAAAGAATACATTTATATCCCACATTGACATTAGCACCTACAGAGCTATTAAAAATGCCTCCTGTGCCAGGTTAGCAAATTATGCTCACACCACTCAGATACAGATTAAAAACAAAAAAATGAATACCCAGTTAGCACTGAGAGTATGCAAACTCAATTAATTACCAATGAGAATGTTTAAAATGGAGCAGAATAACCTATCCTGTGCAAGTTTTTACAGCTTTTCAAAAAATCAAATTAAAGGGAAAAGAGACCTCTGTTGTCTACGAGACCCAAACTAGTCATCAGCTACCAGGTTTCATTAATACAAAAGCGATCAGCAAATTAGAGACTGAAGAAATAGATACATCTGTAGTGATTCTTCATATATACAACAACAATAACAATATAAAAACAATTCTTTATACCCGATAATATTCTGCAAAATACCATCACCTAAGTTCACATTCCTAGCCGTGATTCTGAATTCTTTTAAGTAAAGAGAAAGTAGTGAACTGGAAATCCTCCCCTGAAACTGTCCTACAAGTTGTTAAATTTTTTTTTCACTTTTGAAGTATGCCCATTCTTCTACCAAAAAGGCCACAGCATTTATCTTAAGCACAAATAATTTAACATGGAATAAAAGAGGGAAAAAAGTAGGGTAAAAATACAGCAATGATAATATGGGCTTTTGCTGCCCTTTTTTTCCTAAATGGAAGTAAATAAGTGACATCAGTCCAGTTCTTTCAGTATGGTTTGCTTCCAAGGACTAGCAAAGACCACCTTATTTGCAGAGGTTACAAAACAAGATTTATAAATACTCATTCTAAACACTGATATGGACAGTGATTATAATGGTAATGGTTTTAAAACATCAACAATTGAAAGCAAGAGTTTCAAATAAAAATCAAAAATCCTTAGTAGAACAACAGAAAAAAAAAATGTAGGAAAGAAAAGGAGGGGAAAATGTGTAAGATCTTTTTAGAAGTAAAAGAACAGGGGGAACAAAGGTAACTAGTAAGGAAGTGGAATAATAAACTCAATTTTTAATACTGGTTGACAAGGGCAAGTAAGCAAGACAATGAAGTATCTTCCAAGACTTGGACAGCAGTACTGTAGAGTAAAGGAATACAATAATCACATTGTTTGGAAAAAAAGTATAAAACCCAAAAGCTTTTGGGTTTTCAAAGTACTTCAAAGTGACAGAATTTTTCTTTTCCTTCCCCCTTTTTTCTATTTTAAATCTACATGAGATAGCACCATATATAGCTACACAGCTGAGGGAAGAAAAAGGTACTGAAAGCAACTCCTGAAATGTAAATTTTGGACCTAAGTTTTAAGTTAAGTTCAAAGAATGATCTTTTAATGACTGGAGTAAGTTTCAATCCAAGCAGAGGGAACAGTTCTCCCCATCAAAAGTCTCTCATAAGATAAAATTCCTTTAAGATACAAGTTAAGTCATTGTATCAATCCTATCATCTCCCTCATCAGTGACTGGATACCACACTTCAGCTCAGGCATTACACAATTTTTGTCTTGTAATTCAAGATCCCCACAAATAACTCTATCTGACCTAACTACTTTTACCAGTCCCTGACATCAACAAGCCTTCAGTTCACCAACTTCTCTGGCATGTACTGTTCTATAACTGCCTTCACCTAGCTCTGCATTTTCCCTGTGGCTTTTTGTGCTTGGAAGGCAGCTCCCAGAGAGCAAAAGAGGAACAGTCCTCATCTTAAGCTCTGAACTACTCAACATGCTCAGCAAATACGTTATATCTTCAAAAGATCCTGAGTGCACATGGAATAGAAGCAGAAGCCAGAGGTAAACCAGACTGGTAAATCCACCCTGGGGAAATCATAAAGTTAGATCCACAAATCTAGTTAAGTCAATCTTGACCAAAAAGGATTTGTTATTCTACTGAAAGGCTTTGTTTTGTTACCTGAAAATAATGCTACCTGCTACTCTTTTCAATTCAAGGTATGCTCTTCATTAACTATAACACATACCTATTTCATATTAGCCTTTTTCTAAATAGATATAATAATAACGGTACACTTCTCAGTAAAAATTTATCAAGTTTTGGCACTGTTTCGTGTTGTGTTTGGGGTTTTTTACAGTAACTTCCTGCTTTCTGTTGAGTACTTCCTAAGATCAAATGACTGGCTCAAAAATTAAGCAAAAAGGCAATGGAAACCACCTGAAACCATGCTTGTTGGCCTGAGATTTTTGATTTCTTGATCAAAAAGAAAACAATCCATTCCACTTTTCACAAATGGCTGAAATTCTCCATATGATATACTTTGCTTTCAGTACGTCCTCATGAGCAGTTTTTGAGAGCAATTTCTGACAAAGCTTTGAGAACAAAACTGAGAGGAAAAATTTTATTTGGCCAGCAATGGATATCAAAGCTTTTTTTCCCTCCGTGTGAACTGTTGGACCTCAGCTTTTAAATTAGGACATGACACTTCGAAAAGATAGCCTGCACATGAAGGATGTGTCTTTCAGTCCCTAACACTCTACATTCAGCCAGATTGAGCCTCTGAAATTGCAATTTGCACATGTCCAGTAAGCATTTGACATAAATCAGACAGCTAAACTCCCCAAAGGCTTCCTCCCTGTTCATGCTACAAGCAGCTGCACATGGAAGTTTCAAGAAGCTACTGATGTTTTGACGCAGCATCAAACACTGCTGTTCCTTCATGCACTACTTGTTCCTTCATCATCCCACAAGAACCAGCTGTCACAGAAAATTCACAATCAGCAGTTTAACTGAGATTTCATGTTCCGCTATCCTAATGTATGTTAGCAGCATAAACAGTTTACATTTAACAGTCTAAAGGAAGCCCTAATGCCTTGCACCTACAACAGTATATGTTAACCTATAATTAAAACCCACTTATTACAAGAACTGTCCTCAAAGGTTACACGTAACACCTAGTAGAATTAATGACTTGGAGACAAAATAAAGACTATTTATGTACTTCTAGTTAAAAAACAAAACCAAAAACAACTAACCAAAAAAAAACCCAATGAAACAAAAACTGGATAATCACTCCAACAGTTTTTTCACAAATCCCAGTTTAACATCTCATTCACTGATCAGCCATGTCCTATCCACCTCACAGAATTATATTCAAGACTTTCACTCTAGTATTGCCAAAACACTATTAGCACATAGGCTAACACAAAAGTAGCCAACTGGGGTTTCTTACATATGGCTCTCAAGCAGAGTCCATTATACGCCACATTATCTGATGGAAGCAGAGCTATGAAGGATTCTGATCTACTGGGCAAGACAGATTCCCTATCTCTGAAACCAAGAAGAACTTCATAGGCTCACAGGGCCTAACTTGCCCTAAACTTTGCACTGGTCCCATCTTGCAATGGAGTACCGGATGCCTAGCAAGGCATCTTCTCCATCTCATAGTTATTTCTAATCTCTCTCCCTTCCTCAGCACTGAAGGGTGAGTTACCATATTGTCCCCCTTGCAATGTCAAACCTCAATATATACTGCAGTAATACTAATACTGTACATGCTAACACTATACTGAAAATCCGGGGGG
>VXBW01005244.1:77798-89939 GCA_013400375.1 Thinocorus orbignyianus
ATCCCCCAAGCCAGGCGGCGGGCAGTGCCCCCCCAGCCGCTGCCGCCCAGCGCGCCCCCGGAGGCTGCCCCTTCCCCACCTTCTCTGGCAGGAACGGCCCCGCAATCAGAGGGAGATAGGCCGGTGCCCCTCCTCCCCCTTCCCCCGGCGCNGGGGTCTGAGGGGACTCTGTTCCGTCGCGGTCGCTGGAAGCGGCGCGCGGAGGCTGCCAGCGGCCATGGCGGGACCGGGGCCTCCCGTCAGGGAGCGGCGCCGGCCCGGGCGGGCCAGCGCCCTCCCCCGCTTGTTGGGAGCCTTGTGTCGGGAGCCCTGCGGACGGTCGCGACAGGGATGAGGTGCGCGGCCTCTCCTCCTCCACCCTGGGCTGATCCTTAAATAATAACGCTGCTTCAGAGTGACCTCCTTCCTAATGGGAGCCTGCCTTCCCATCTTCTGTGGCAACACCACAGAACAGACCGCTCCACGGGGCTGGATGAGAGGAGTACCCGCACACCGGGTAATTCTTGTGTCTTGCTGGCTCATGAAGACTGTTGCAGTGAATGGGTGAGACAGCAAAGTTCATCACCTCAGCCCCTTTAGAGCTGCCGACAGGCAGGTTTGCAGGATCTCTGTGCAGGGCGAGTGATGGACGCGGTTTTAACAAGCAAACAGGAGTTATTTTTGTTCGGTATTTACAGATTATCAGTCATGTTTTACTTGCCTGACTGGTGACTTGCGTGTACCACACTGGCCAATCAAACAGTCCCAAGAAATTACATTAATTTAAACAGATAGTTTTTTATTTGTTATTTAAACATTCATAGGACTATTAGAAGGAAATCCTAGCAAATTTTATAAGGAGGAAGAACATCAGTCTGACTTCAAGATGCCTTTGCTCAGTGTGGGTCAGGGCAGCCCATCAGGCTTGGAAGTGAAATGCACATGGGGACGCAAAAAGAAAGCCTTCAAATGTGAGCCTTATTTGGTAAAACACAATTTTACTCTCTTCTGTTGGCACAATAGGAAACTTGGCAAGTGTAAGGCTTCTCAGATATCTTGCACAAAGATTCAGCATGGGCTGTAGGTAGGATAAGGCTTTGAACATGTCACAAAGGCCTGCTTCTGTGGGTGGACACATTAAAAGGGGTTCTTGGAAGTGTTCAACCATTTTGAACTGTTAAAAAGACTTTTCATACAGTTCCTCAGAAACACTTACACTGCAGTTTGAAGAAGCCAGTCCAAATGATGCAAGTAAGTGGGAGCAGCTGTTTAAAGCACTGAAGAACCTTTGGTTCAGAGCTATTGTTAAAATCTGAAATCCTGTATGCTTGATAGCAGACAGTCTACATTGATGCAACACTTTTAAAACCAGTGAATCCTGACTTTCTTTACACGCTTTCTAAAGAAATTATTTAAACATTCATTTCAATGCAAAAAAAATAAAAATAAAAAAGGCGTTTGAGGTAGATGAGACCGAAAGAAATTGCTGTGAGCTAGTTTTACTAGCCTTGTAACTTTTTTGTATTCAAATGTGATTTTTTTCCCCATGTAATAATCATAGACTAACTGTAGGGCACACTATATGGGGATTTTTGAAGGCTAACTCAGAATGTTAACACAGTGGCTCTACATATATCATCGCTCTGATCCCAACATTGGCAGTCATTACAATGGTGGTGTTCTGTCAACAAGTCAGGAAAAATCCTACATGTACATGGCAATTGATTTTGCATGGATCACTAAAGAAAGCAGTAATTGCTTCAAGGCTTTCTCTAATTTATGCAAAAGTTTCTCGATTATTTGTGAAGGACTGTCAGATATAAGATGGTATGCAAATGGGACAAATCATAAAAGCATAGCTTCTAAACAACAAAACACTTTCAACTTTTTGTTGCTATGAAGTGTAAAATACTTCATACTTCAAAAACCACAAAGGCAGCTGTTGCACAATCAACAAAAGTAAGTTACAGTATTAGTCACAATCATTCATATGGCTCACTTATAGTGACAGCAAATTAAATCACGTTGTTTTCCAGTATTTGCCCATGGCTCAATATATCATAGCTCAATGGTATGTGTTGATAGTTCAAAAGCTGTGTGTGTTGGTAACTGTGTATTTGGTCCTCTTTCAACTGAACATGAATGAATGCATGCATAAGCGAAGGAAGGTTTAGCTGAAAAGAACGTCTTTTCCTGTGTGGTTGCTGGTACTTCAAATTGTGGACATTGTGACAGTTCTTTGGTAATAATTTGTGCATAGTTAAAAAGGAATTTCTCCTCTAATGTAACTTTCAAGGCAATAATGAAACTGCATTAAGAAGCTTTTGGAAAGGGTAGTAATTATTTTACAATTAAATGATAGAGTTTTCATAATGCATCTTTGCTGGCTACTAGAAGTGTTAACTTTGGGAGATACCAACTGACCAGCAGCTAATAGAAAATGAGAATGTCTGCAAATATAGACCCACCACTGGTGAAGAAAGAGTTGGTATGCAAACTATTACAGGAGCTTGACCCCTACAAATTAATGGGCCCTGATGCTATCCAGAGTGTTAACAGAGCTGGCTGACATCG
Source organism: Thinocorus orbignyianus (assembly GCA_013400375.1). Taxonomy (NCBI): domain Eukaryota; kingdom Metazoa; phylum Chordata; class Aves; order Ciconiiformes; family Thinocoridae; genus Thinocorus; species Thinocorus orbignyianus. The sequence continues at coordinate 80,352 of VXBW01005244.1, forward strand.
TGGTGAAGCTGCTCTCCATAATCCCTGAGAAGTTGTGGAGACTGGGGGATGTCCCAGAAGAGTGGAAAAAGGCTAATGTCACCCCCATCTACAAGAAGGGTGTTAAAAGGAGTAGTGATAACGAAGCCATTATCCTACTCTACTCAGCATGTCTCAGGCCACACCTGGTATACTGTGTTCAGTTTTGGTCCACACTATGCGAAAAAGAGGTGGACAGGCTGGAGAGGGCCCAGAGGAGGGACACAAAGATGATCAAAGAACTGGGAAACCTGGCATATGAGGAAAGTCTGAGAGAACTGGCATTGTTTAGCCTTGAGAAAAGAAAGCTTAGGGGAAACCTTATCACTGGGTTACAGCATTTAAAGGGTGGCTACAAAGAAGATGAAGACTTCATTTTACAAGGAGTCACATGGAAAAGAGAAGGGGAGTGGGCACAAGTCACTCCTGGGGAGATTCTGATTGGACATGAGAGGAAAGGTTTTCCANATGCAAACTATTACAGGAGCTTGACCCCTACAAATTAATGGGCCCTGATGCTATCCAGAGTGTTAACAGAGCTGGCTGACATCGTGGTGAAGCTGCTCTCCATAATCCCTGAGAAGTTGTGGAGACTGGGGGATGTCCCAGAAGAGTGGAAAAAGGCTAATGTCACCCCCATCTACAAGAAGGGTGTTAAAAGGAGTAGTGATAACGAAGCCATTATCCTACTCTACTCAGCATGTCTCAGGCCACACCTGGTATACTGTGTTCAGTTTTGGTCCACACTATGCGAAANTACTGTGTTCAGTTTTGGTCCACACTATGCGAAAAAGAGGTGGACAGGCTGGAGAGGGCCCAGAGGAGGGACACAAAGATGATCAAAGAACTGGGAAACCTGGCATATGAGGAAAGTCTGAGAGAACTGGCATTGTTTAGCCTTGAGAAAAGAAAGCTTAGGGGAAACCTTATCACTGGGTTACAGCATTTAAAGGGTGGCTACAAAGAAGATGAAGACTTCATTTTACAAGGAGTCACATGGAAAAGAGAAGGGGAGTGGGCACAAGTCACTCCTGGGGAGATTCTGATTGGACATGAGAGGAAAGGTTTTCCACAAAATGAGAACAATCAGCCCTTGGGATGATCTCCCTGGGGAAGTGGTGGTTTCCCCAACATTGGACACTGTTAAGATTCAGCTGGGCAGAGTGCTGGGCCATCTTGTCTAGACTGTGCTTTTGCCAAGAAAACTTGGACCATAGGATCCTTGATGTCCCTTCCAACCAGCTGTTCTCTCTCTGATTCTATGATTAGCCAAGGATGCTCACCACTCCAGCAGGTCCTCTCTTGCCATACTTTCCAATAAGCAGGACTTAGGAGAGACGAAGAGGAGTGTGATAAACAAGTGTTCCACTATAGTACTCTAAGGCCACGAGGCATGGTATTCCTCAAAGTCTTTTAAAAGTCGTTTAAAAGAAAAATATGTGGAGAAACTGCAGAAATCACAGCAGCATTCAGAACACCAAAAGTCTGCGACATGCAGACTCCCATTTAATCTCTCTTTCTCTTTTTTACAATCAATGAAGCCCTGATTCCACAAGATAGTAAAACCAGTTGTAGTGTGCTGATTGCTGAATTAAAATCCCTGTTTCCATCATGCGAAGTATGGAGCTAATGTAAACTTGTTTTAAATAGTCTGAAGAGGTAGATGTAATCTTTTTCTGGGAGTGGAGCAGTTCTGCTGTCAGAAGGTACACTTGCATCCTTTTCTGAGTGGAACCACATTAGCCAGTTTGCAGGAGGTGGTATGTGATCAAGCCAGAATTCTAGGGCCACCTAACAAGTGCAACAGTGAATACTCACAGGCTGGTGAGTATCTTGCCATTTTTATGAGAACCCTGGCTACTTTCTGAAGCCCCACACTTAGATTTTCCCACTGTATTCCAGAACTGTCACGGGGTATTTGGAATGCATAGCCGGGTTGTGGTGATTTGACCAAAGGTCAGTCTAGCACTGTCAGTGATCTCGTGCCCTGCATGCCCATGGTCTGCCCCACTCTCTTGCTGTGACTGGCCTTGCCCTGTGGGCTGTACTCCAGACTGACACTGATGTAGGGATATGTGCATTCATCCACTCTTTCTCATGACTCCCAGGGGCATCAGAACTGAACCAGCAGAGAACGAACATCTCGTGTTTGCTCTCTGGCGTAACTGATTTTGCTGATGTCCAGCTGCTCTATGAGCACGCTGTGTAATAACAAAATTGGGTCATTCTTGGCTTGAACAAAGAATAATTTTTGCTGATTTAGAATAACATTGCTGAATGTCATGTCATTCAAAATGAAGGTTAGGTATGAAAAGTAAGAGCTGTCCCCCATGGAACTGTTAGTCTCTGCTGCTCTTCATATTCCCCTTGGTCCTATTTTGTTCCATCTGTTCTGGGACTCTAAAAAGAGTATATCATTAGCAAACCGTCTTTCCCTTTGCTTCTTTTCCCTGTGGACCAGTTGCTGATCAAGGAGTAGAGCCTACAGGAGGATGCCTGTAGTTTAGGAACGTGGAGACACAGCATAGCTATCACCAGCAAGGTGTCTTCATTTTTCGCCCAGACTGAACTTGTCTGCCTGTTTTCCATTCTACAGTCAGCAAAGGTAAGCACACTTAGAGAGCCCAGCAGTCATCATCACTGGCCAGGACACCAGGATGTAATCATGTAAGGAGGGTTATTTCTGCTGGAAGAAGACCTATGTATACATATCACTGGGAACAGAAGAGTAGCAATTTTCCTGCTTATGTATAAAGAGTCGTGACGCCTGTGGATGAAGCCACACACTGCCACAAACGCTGCCTTTAAGAGGAGAGCTAACCTACTGTGGAAGCCAGCGTGTGGGAGCAATGAATAGTAAGCTACAGTCACGAGGGAAGATACATCAGAGCGAACACATGCTGTTTGGGAGCTGGGAGAGCATTCAAGGCATCTGTGGAGTGAAGCCAAGCGGCACTAACAGTCTGTGCCTCTTGCATATGTGCCTGTACCAACCTAAGAGTGGGAGGAAGAGCCTAATCTAAGGCTGGTGATAAAGAAACTGATGCAGTCAGCAAGCAGACCTCAGTCTCACCTGTCTCCTCCTCCCACTGTAGTATCTCTCGCTGTATTATCCCACAGATGCCTGGCTCCTTCAGCCCTTTACTTACACCTTCCTTACCTCTTCTCATCTCCGTATCCCTCAAGAAGAGGTACAGTGGTGACTTCAGTGGGAATTGTCTAGGCAGTAGCAGGACTTATGCTATGATCTCTTCCAGCAAATAACTTTTCAGCGCCTCACATCCTTTCTCATTTAAAACTGTACATAAATAGTCAAACATAAATAGCTGACTGCGTTTTGATTGTATTGTGTTTTGCATTGCTATTTCATCACTCTTTTTCTTCATTGAGTTATTATTAAGTTGTAATTATTAAGCAATTAAATTCCAATTAGAATGCAATTTAATTGCAATTCTAGGATCTGGAAAACAATTCAGGGTGTAATCTGTATACATGGAAGGAGTGAGTGATTCAAAACCATGGTCATCAAATGTCAGGAGTTCTGTTCTGCAACAAATAAGACAATGTAAAAAGACTGAGAGCAAAAGGTGGGGGTTATGATGGTATCAGTTTCAATTCAACCATACACAGTTTTTTAGAACAAATAATGGGATTTTGCATAAAACAATTCAGAGGGCGCCCTTCAGAGTTTTGACTGTCCTAATTCTGATAGACAGGTGCAAGTAGTTACTTATCTTCACAGAAAGCCTAACAATATATTGAGAATTTTTAGAGTTGGGGCAGCCTGGCCTGCCATCGTTCTATCTCTGCATGTATATGCTCACCCTGTATGTGACCATTAGTGGACAAGAAGGCTCATGCCTGGCACACAGTCTCAGTACAGCTGCATCAGTGCACAGACAGCTGTCATTAGGCAAGGAACCATGTGTTCACTGCTGCAGTCACGGCTCAGACAAAAGCAAAAGTTATGTATTGCTTTTGCAGTGCTGAATGGTGTTCTGGCAATGGAGCAGTGCTTTAAAGGCAATTGCTTCTGGCCACCAACATAGGGGAAGTCTGTTACCATAGACAGAAGGCCAGCTTTTCCAAAGAGGCCAGTCCACAGGAAGCCCCAGGGGAAGAGGATGGACAAGTGAACAGCTATACATGCAGCAGTCAGTGTCAAGCTTCTCACCATCCAAAAGCCTCTACCGCTAGCTCTTGCTAACTCAACAGCCTTGTTGGAAAAGTGCATGTTCTGAAGGCTGCAATAGCAGACATGAAGTGAAGCTGACAGAAAGATTCAAGTCTGTATGATTTAAACTTTAAATGGGAAAGATACAGTGTTGAAAGAAAATAAGGCAGATTTTCATTTAATTTGGACAGGCATTATTCTTATGTGTTCATGCCTCCTGTTTATATAAAGAAGAAAAGGAGCGATTCCCAGAAGTATCAGCAACTGGAAGGAGCAGAGGTGACAATAAAACATAAGGTATCCCAGTTTGGCTAGGACTATCCTTTTTTCAGTGGCTTCAGGATTTTTTGTGCTTTTCTCTGCTCAGACTTTGTTCCTGAGAATTTTTTTAGTGCAACAACAGAACCAGAAACAGTGACCTGTCACATGTAGTAGGACATGACTTAAAGCCAAGGGTATATGTTCTATTATATGGCATACCTTTATTAAATAATCCGTAGGAACACCACCTTTCAGGAATCCCTGTAAACCTTCCTCTTCTGAACAAAACTGACAAAAAATCACATGGTAGTTTATTGCTGATGGAATATATAATGTAGAGTTTATGTCCTCCTTTTCAGGACTTTATGTTCTCAGGGGAGTTGTATGTAGGGTTTAAGGAAGCACATACATTTAAGGGCTGACTTTTGAAAAACCTTTTGCATCTTACTTGCATACTTGAAAAGGTGTGCAGGAAAGGGAAGGGAACTAAGCAAGCAGTAGGGATAAGCACGGAAAAGACATCAGGAAGTTTCTTGATATCTGTGGATGCACACAGCTGTAGAGACAACATAGTTTGAAATGAGAGACATTTATTGCACAAGGATTCATATATAAAAAAATACTTTCAGTTTTTTTAATAAATAACTCTTTGCTTTGAATTTCCCCTGTGACATTCATAACAAGTTACTAATCAGATCCTTAAAAGCAAAAATGTCTTGGCAGAACTAAAAAAAAAACCCCACCCATTCATTATTTTGAGAGGCTTATTTTCAGATGGGGCAAATTGTGGATATGAAAAATGACATAATTTAATGTGCAGATTAGTCTTCCTCTGGAGAAGACGAAACATAAATGAAATGTTCACTAAACTTGTGCCTCTTCAGATTTAAAGTCAATTAGAGGAGAAGGATATTTTATCTTAAAAATGCAGTAATTGCTTTCTCTTTTCTAATAACAGTATTTCAGTCCGTGCTTTCAAGACAAAAAGTATTGTTTCTTTAAACCACTACAGATCTCTGGAGGAAAGGATTTCAACACTGATTCCATTTTGTACTGATTCCTTATTTGGCTGGATTTGTTTATAAAAAACGGGGAAAAAGGAAAAAAAGAAACTAGGCATATCACTAAATCTAGCTGGTGGGAAGAAATACAACAAGGGAACCACATTAGTAATTTTAATGTGACTCTGATCTGTTGTTTACAAAAGTATTGTTGTTATAATCTTTAACACGTTAACAGTTACCAAAAGTTAGTTCATTCAATGGTTGGATCAAGCCTCACTGGAAATATACCAAATGTGATGGAAAAACTACATATCTTACTGCCTTTAAAAAAATTCTGGACCTCTGAAGCATTGCCTAAAAGGGAAGCAAAAATACATTATTAGCTCAAAAGTTTATTATTCAGGAGCTATATGTTAAGGAAGTCTTCAGTTCATAAGAATAAATTTCTTATTAGACTCACATTCCCTTTCCCCCCATTTAAAAAAGACAGCTGTTTTTTCTGTGGTTTCAAATGTATCTCCTTAAATTAAATCACATAATTAGACAAGAATGGCCATTAGTCTCCATTCCAACCCAGTGCCTTTCTTGACTGTGTAGCCTGTTATGAAAAAAATAAAAGATGAAAAGATAATTAAAAATTACATTTAAAAATAGTTTTATAGACTGATAAATTTTAATACTATCTAAAACTGAATAGCTAAGGAAATCCAGGAATTCATGAAAATACTTGGCTCTAAAGACAGTGATGACAGCTTTGAACTGCTAATGGTAGGCATGCTAAAGTGAAATCAATATTCCCTTTGAAATACCTGAGTAGAAGCATGCAGCAAGCTCTATGTGGTACTTGAAAATTCAAACCTAAGAATAACGTAGAAGTTGTAAATGTCAAATAAACATTTCAGGAAGCGGCGATCTGAAATGTTAGGGAGAAAACATGCAGGTCCTTGGTGAGAGAGATTGGCCACTCACAAAGATAATGCTTTGCCAAGGATATTCCTGTTTCAGTCTCTCCATAAGTATTGCAGAGAATACTGCTAACATTTATGTGGAATAAAGAATGATGGATACAGTATATACATAGTGTAGATCTATTAAGCTGGGTTGCCAAGCCATTTCAAATATCATATGGTATCATTATTATTGTGTAGTAGAGCTGTAGTGTATGCAGAATAACCTGCCGCAACCAATTATTGTGTGCTTACTGAAAGAAAAAATTTTATAGGTATGTGTGTACCATTAAAATACTGTGAATCAATGCAAATCTGTAATAGAACCCTGGAATAACCGTAAACCTGGAGCACAGCTCATAAACAAGTATTGCAAAGTGCTGATATATTATCCTTTGGTAAGTCTCATTGGCATTTTTTTTCAGAAATGAAGAATTAATTTTTCATCTACTACCCTACTATCAATATCCTAAACTATCAATATCTACAGACTAGCAGCATGGCTTAAGTACTCTAAGCAGCCAGCAAAAGATGGGATAATAAACTATTCTTCTAGTTCTCAAAGCACATTTGCCTTGAAAACCCTAACCTCTTTTCCATATTTTTTGTGTATGTGTGTGTTAGCAATTGATAGGTGTGTCCGGTTTGAAAGAGGAGTTGATACTTTCAATAAGCTCAATAAAATAATAGTCACCAGAAGGTATATGATCCGATCAGTGTAAAGAAGTGCACTTTGAAACACGGCGCCAGTCTTTTAAACAAATTTGATGATGACATTATCCCATAGTGCTGTCTAAGTATTCAATTAGTTTGTTATTTTAATGATGGATGTTCTGGCTTTAATTGCTTAAGTGACAATGGGGCAGCCAACACTATGCTTTGTGTCATCCTTTTTCCACTCCACCCAGTGCCTGAGCACCAAGATACCCTCTGGAGTGGAGTAAGTAGCCGTCCCTGTCCCCAGCCCTGCTGACAAAGCTCACGGCCACGTCAGCAGTTGATCAGCCTAGAGACCCCATTGCCTTGCCCAGGCTTCCAGCACTGTCCCGGTTGGCCTTGCATCTTTGCTTCAAGCGTAAGCTATTGGTATTGTGCTGCCAGTGCACCTAGATCTTGCCAGGTCGCTTGAGATGTGATTAACATTGCTAAATATCTACCAAAGATGGACCAAACAGGACCCAGAAGAGACATCTCAGTCTCAGTTGTAGCAGTATGTTTTGAGCTATCTTGGGCTTAGGGAGGTTTTAGGAAATAGAGCCTGCTAGCAGACAACCTTGACGCCTGTTTCTCACAATGTTTAATAATTGTTATCTTTATTTATTCCCTTTATTTATTCCTTTGTTCCATCAAGCAGGTGTGTTTGTTTGGGTTTGTTGGTTTTTGGGTTTTTTGTCAAAAAGACTCTCACTTTTCTCATTTTTGTGATACAATAACTCTGTAGAGATCCAAGAAATATTAGTTATCAGTCAGAAAGTACTGTTGGGAAAAATTATGGACCTAAATATGTAAGCAACAAACTCCACTGGAGTTCATCAGATATTTGAGGGGAAATACTGTTCAAAAAACAGCAGGTGAGAACTGAATTCCTAGCACCTTGACTCCAAGGAAGGAGTATGGTTATATGCTGGATATTAATTTAACAGTGTAGATGAGACTTCTTACATAAACAAGAGTTTGTGAAAGTAATTGCATTCCTTCACTGAGAATGGCCCTGCACATGTTATGTTAAAGAAGAATGAGTTAATAAGCAGTTTCAGTCACGAAGTAGTTCTGCGAGTTTTTGTTCTTTCAGTTTTTGTCCAAGTAGTTATTCCAATGTGTCTGTCAAGTACTACTTACCCTTAGAAATCTCTTCAACACTTCTCTCAGTATTTATTTCCCCTCTTTCTTCCAAGTTCCTCCACAGAAATAAATATCAGAGGAAAGAATTAAGTTTTTTCCTAATCTTGGTGGGTGTGCAACTCCATGTCTTCAGCAACAGACTTCACACTGTACAAATATACTATCCTATAAGATGTTTAACACATTTGATAGTGGCACTGGGGAGTCTGGACCAACCGGGAAATATGACTTTGCAAAAATAGTACTAAAAGTATTCCTTATTTATTGCTTTTCTGCTTTCCAAACTTAGTTAGGCCAGCTTTCAAAGAATAGAGAATTGCTATATTTTCAGCCTTTGGAAAATGTATAAAGAAGTATAATTTTAGAATCAAAGGATTTTCTAATTTTTGATACAAGCTACAACTGTTACTCAAATTTCTTTAGTTTTTTTTGTGCTGTACAAATTAGAAGAAAATCCACTTTTACATTTAGTGAAAATTTGAATACAGAGCCCAAATGTTATCCAGAACAGAAAGAGCAAAATTTTGAATCCAGAATACCAATTTTGCAAAATTTCTGTTCAAAAGTGTAATTGGTGTAATTGTGCTGTAAAATATTTCTCCTTCTATTTGCAATATTCATAGCAACAGAATAATAAAGCTGTATACTTTCTACTTCATACCCCTGTCCTTGCACTTAACATTTGAGAAATATTTAACAAGAAACGATAGTGTTCCTATTTTTGTGAAAGAGCATCTATTGGAGCATTGTAGAAATGCTGAGAAAATGCAGTGAGCAAAATAACATATTTGATATCTAATTCAGATGAACTTTTATGTGAAAAGTGCAATGCAAGAATAAATACTTCATTCACTTAGTAACTATCTGACAAATGTTAAAAAGTGATGCACTTTCACCTAGATGTCCCATCCGAAAGGTAAGATTGATCAGTTACTCTGCAAGGAATTTGCTATGAAACATAAAGTGAAGTAAAAATATTAGCAATACAGAGTTATAGTGGTCCCATTTCGTATCTGCCCTAACAGCCAAAAGCCCTCGGCAAGGGTTTCGTCATCTCATATCTCATTTACTGTAACATCTCCCCAACTAGTTTGTTTTTCACAACCACCATCTTCCCAGAATGCTGTTGCAAAATTCATTTCCATGTCAGTTTTACATCCCTGTACGAGCTCTCCCTCCTCCATCACATCCTCTATAAAGTGAGGCCTATGTCATTTAACATTTCACATTTTGATATCTGTGACAACAGTATTAGCTAATTAAATAAAGATTAAAATGTTCCATGAAACATTTCTATGTTCCATGTCCTGGTTGCCAGTGGGGATGGGGTTGATTCTCCCCT
>VXBW01005245.1:12511-41216 GCA_013400375.1 Thinocorus orbignyianus
GAAAGAAAAGACCTATTATCCAAGTATCTCCATTGTCCCTGCTTGCTTGAAAAATCTGATATAATTTCCTTAGGAAACAGCAGGATGTCTGCTCCTATACCTCTCCTGGTCAGGACCTTTTCTTGTCTTTTACTTATTGGCTAGTTTCACTCAGATTTCACAGAAAGGTGAAGGTCTCAAACGCAATTCAGTTCCCATAACCTTGATAGAAGCAGTCACCTTAGTGCAGAGGAAGTAGTTGCTATCAAGTGGCTCTGCTTAAAAAGAGATGAATGACCTTCATCATTATTGGACATAGAGAAATCAAGGGAGGGAGAGTCAGAGACCTTACAAATATCTCAATAACATGAAACAGTGTGTAAGGCAGAAAACTGTAGCAAGTCCAACTTCTGTGTGGAGTTCCATGGGTCCCTTGCTTTCCTTGGCTGGCTGGCAGGCTGTCTTTTGTAATGACTAAAATATCTTCTGTAGCAACTACAGTCTCTTCTATAGCAGCAGCCCTGGAAGTAGTGTATAGGGTCAGGAAAACTGTGGGGCATTGTAGGTTATGGGTCTGAAGACGGAGGTCTTCTGTGCTACAAGGTCCCAAGGTCCTGCCCAGAGATCCCAGCTTGGGGCTACAGAACCGTTTATTATCACAGATGATAACTCCCTAGTAGAACTAGAAGTTTGGCAGTGCTGAGTACAAAATCAGTCTCTCAAGAGGAAGAAATGTAAGAACTTCTGGATTACAAGGAAAACCCAACATGTGTACCATGCTCCATTGTAATGGGGCAACATTTGGGCCATTCCTCTACAAGTATCACAGCACATACATGTCTGAGGTGTATCCTGGCTGAATATGTTGTGGGGGTTTTTTAAACACCATCAAAGGCTAACATTTTTTAGAGACACTTTCTTTGCATGACATGAAAATTTTGTTCACCTGAGTGGACTGAGCAACTTCTTATGTTTTAGAAAGTATTTGTTAACTCTTTATTAACTATTTATTTTATCTTTTTATTAAAAATATATAGAGATTCCATTAAGAAGGGAATTTGATGTCTGGTTTCTCTTACTGCAGATATCTGAAAGTAAACACGCAGAAAGAAATCCGAATTGCAAGCCTAGTACTGATGGACAATGACTATTCTTGTAAAGTCTTCATTCTTGGAAGGTCGCCTATTGAATTAACTTCCAGCCCTCTGATTAAAGTACAGCTAAGCATGTTTTGAGGGAGAAATAGGATGAATGCTCTCTCTCTAGTGGTTAACTTTAACAAATGTGTGATAATCTGCCAGTAACCTTGGTTTTCTTATTGATCTCTAGCAGCGAAAGAATTAGACTCAAAAGACTTTTATCACAGCCTGAGACCCAACCCCAGTGCTGACTCAAAGCAGAAGAATCCTTCAAATAGGTCTTCCTCCTAGCATCTACACAGCGATGGGCTGAGTTAGTTAGAGATAACCATGCTGATAAATCTATTTATGGTTTTCACAAAATACTACTGTCAAATATGACTGTCCTGGGTCACAAATTACAGCTGAGTCATTTGCAGGCTATAACAACCATATTGTGAGGGAAAAAACACTGCTGTGAACTCTTCCTTCAATTAAAAATCCTGTCTGAGAGTGGCATAAAGAAAAGAGATTCCTTTTGCAGATCTATTTAGTGCTGGTAAGGTTCATGTGAAGACAACAGAGACTCAAATGACAGAATATTTGGATGGAACTTAAATGTCTGTCAGAATGCACCATTCCCTGTTCTTCTGACTTTCTGAAGAACAGTACCATCCAGATGACAGTCATATGGTTGATGATAAATCTAGTGCAGGTAAACTCACAGATGGTGCTAAACAAGAGGCAATAAATACAATAATGAACTCCTTCCTGCTTAGATTTAACCCTTCACTGATCATTTGCCACTTAGTCAGGAACCCAAACCACTATGTCCTCCACAGTGTGTCTCTACCACATGCAAGGTGAAGTTCCCAGATTTGTCTGTTCTCTTCAGTGACATTTCATGGGACAGGACCCCCTGCACGATCACAACCTCAGTAGCAAGTCTCTTTCCTGGGAACTGTGGAGGGTAGCAATTTCCATCAAGAGTTCTGGAAGAGGAGATGGAGTGGCCGAGCTATTCATTAAGTACTCAGACCCAACAGCAATTAACAGCTACCTGTATCATCCTTTATCTCACCATATAGCTAATCCAAAGTGAACAGTACCCTCCACTAGGGTCTGTAAGGTGAGATGTTGAAAGAAACACTTTTGAATGCCTGCATCCTGTACACCACAGCAGGGTCCCTATTATTGGATTTCCTAGCTGAGTCATAAGAGGCACCAAGAAGTACCCTTGTGTGTAACAGGAGCGTAAAATCCTCCAGTTCTAAAAAAAAAATAAAATACCAAAACAAACTATCCCAAACCTCTGATCCAAGAAAGAAAGAAGTTTCTGTGTTAGATGACACAAACATCACTTCCATCTTCTCTGTCAGCTAGCATGCATTTTGGTACTCAAATACTGTGGTGTGTACTGAAAGCAGTATCTCATCCGCTTTTCTGAATGCTTTGACCTTATAAGATCTCTGCTTTTAAAGCAAGGTCCACAGCTGTACAACCTTTTAAGATGCACATTTATACAGGCACAAATAATGTCATAGATGCTCGCACTCACCTCAGACAATTTTGTGCTGTGTGAGTCACCCTTTTCCTAGAATGAACACTTAAGGTCAGAGAAGGGAGGTGCAACGGGAACAGAGCAAATATGAGATCACTGCAGAATATTTAAAAGGTTTTTTTCCATTAGGATGTCCATTCTTTCCTGCCACAGTGGTTACTGACAGGTAAAGTGTAAGGGCCAATTTCCTATTCCATTACGCCAGTTCTGCGCAAAAAAGGAACAAAGATATGGTTCAGAGAGCCTGATGTGAACTCTCATGGAGCACCTAAACTGGCATACAGCTGCAAACCTCTGTCAGTGACTTCAAAGCTGTTTCCAACAGTCTAGGGATTTTTTTCTATGTATTTTTTTTCACACTATCAAGATGCTATTACCAAGCCATTGAAGTTAAACGATAACAAAAAATGACAGTTCTTACTGCATTTCTGTCCCTTCCATTTCTGAATCCAGCTGAGGTGCTAAATGGGCTGAAATTGCCAAGGTTGCAGGTATTTCTTAATGGTTACTTGGGTCCAATAAACACCACTACTAATGCAGCATACGGGGCCTTTTGAATGAGGTAATACTTTCATCTGCCACAAATGCCACTCAGGGCCGGTGGGTGAAAGGTTTTTGTGATTCCCCTCAGTCTGTCTTCCACTCTATATAACATTTGTCATTGTCCTGCTTGTGCCACAGCTTTGATTGTGGCAGTAACCAGTGAGATACACAGACAATGAATTTTAGTACAAATGCCGTATCTAAACTTCCAAAAAGAAATTATTAGTATTAACAGATAATACACTTCTCTAGCAGTAAATAAGAAAGAAGTAAGCTGTGGTTAATTAAAATTCTAAGAATTATTTTCTTATCTAAATGCTCAGCTTTATTAGAAAAAAAGCCATAGGGCCTTGCAGCAAAACCTAATCCTTGCATCTAGCTACTGACTTGGATAAAACATACATTTTTAAGTTATCTCAATTATTCTTCATTATTGTAGATAATTATCAGCTGTGAAACAGCATGCTACAGTCTGAGGATGGACAGATCTCAAGTTCTATTCCTCATTTTTCCCCGAATATAAAAACGATGAATCAAAAGATTTAGCACTTGCAAAAAGGAATAAGACCTCACACTTTACAATTAAACTCTGATGCTCATAGCTAAAAGGTATATTCAAAGACAGGCATTCATCATGGTTCAGTGAAGGACTGGCCTTTCATATAAATGATAGCAAGGCACAGCATTAAGATAATAGTCCTTAAGCAGAAGATGATCCCTCTTGCAAGAGGTAAAACACCTTTCACTTTAGACACAAGCAGAGCACTCCTTGTGGGTAGGTCTTTATTTTAAGGCTTACGGTAAAAATTCTTGTGCTCTGCATATTCAGGTCCAATGTATGTAACTGTATATAAGGCACTTCTACGCTGCTGAACACTGTGACTGCAGACTGCCACCAGTATGAGCAGGTTAAATGGCATCACCTAGCTCTCCTGTCTGTGTTCGTTTTCAGTGCTTCAATCACTGGCAGTGGTTGCACAGAGAATTAAAGACTGAATAATACTAGCACAGGTACTGGTTTGGAAACCAAGACACAGCCGTTTGAGAAAGAAAGAGAGGAAAAGAGGAGAAATTCAAATTATGTTGAATTGGACAACCACACATCAGAGAAACAAGCAAAACCAGCATGGAAAGATTTGAGGAAAAAGTGCCGAGGAGTGAGACCAAAGGACAAGGCTGCTGGGCCACATGGTCTCTATTGTAAAATACCATGAACTCTCTCATCACCACCAGGTACAATACCATAGGGTTTTTTTGCTTTACTGTGTATTTCTTCCCTTGCAGCACTTCTCCCTTTTTGCAGACAGGCTAAAGCTGGCACTCGCAATGCACATCACAGTTCTTTTCTTTCATACTAGGCTTTTTTCTTCCTCGGGCTAATTACCCCTTTCCCTCGGTGGAACCTCATAGTCCTGTCGATCAAGTGACACAAAACTAACAGAGACCATGAAGTAAGAAACGAGCATTTGTTAGAGAGCAGGCATAGCCTCCCCTTTGCTGGGTACCTCACATTGTGCTCCAGGAACCATTGCTCTGTTGTCACAACCCTCCCCTGTGTCTGAGGGAAGGAAGACAAGCACCACTTACCTGGTCTGCTCCTCATCATCTCAGCTAAGCAAAGATTTTGTGTGGTGGAAACCTGGGGAAAAGATCTTTATTTATCTTTAAACCTTTTATAAATGTGCCTTATTTTGACAAAGGTACAACCCTAGAGCATGAAAAGAAACAAGCACTCGCTTGGAACTAATGTCATGCTGCAGGCGATCCAAGCTGGAGAAGACTTCATTCTCCTGAATGGATGAAGGACAGGTCACTCAAACTTCTTGATGATCTGCTTCAATTCTGTGTATGTATTGTAACACTTCCATAGAAATAACATGGACTGTTGACTTCCGGTCCAAAGGCATAGCTCTTACTTCAGAGCAAGGAATGGAGATATTGCCTGTATGTGTGAGCTAACACCAGAATGGCTTCTCCCTTTTTGCACAGTTTAAAACAGTGCAGCATTTTGATGTAAGCTGCTTCACTATCTCTTGGAAAGACTCACAACAACATATCTAGGGCCTGCCTGCCTTCCCTTCACACCTGGTCCTCATATTCCTAGTGCACAGGAGAATTTGATGTGGATTTCCCTAATCACTTGTGAGCAGTGAGCTGGAACCTTATTTGAGGGTAGGATATCAGCAAGACCCTGCAAGTATGGAATATGGTTACAGCAGTATTTCAGGGGATACACACAAACACATACATGAATATGGCAGAGCAGTCCCATTGGTGATATGCCTCTAAAGGTATTATATCTCTCTGCCTGCTTACATGCAAAGGCAGGAATTACATTGACTTTCAAAACTGGGACAGCACTTTAACACAGCCACAAAAATAAATTCATCAGCCCTCTGTACAGCTGCAGCTTTGTGGATACCAGGAAAACCACAAGTTAGGGCATTCGGAGAGAGAGCTTGGGACACTGTACTAGCATTGCAAGCTACAATGCTAAATATTTCTGAAAAAAAGATCAGAAGTATTAAATCCAGAGCATATACTGAGGGACAAAGAGCAGGTCATAGCAGGTTACAATTCTGCTCATGCGTTTAACATTTCCTTCTTTCAGTGGCCCTAATAAGTGCCAAGAGTTTACAGAAACCAAGATAAACCATCCCATTTTATAAAATTGCCAAGGGCAAGTTCTGGAAACAGATTGCTTCAGTCTAAATTCTGAATTATTTTACTCTTTACATCACTATCTCTTGATTTATTCCAAATACCACAATGAAACTTGGAAGATAACAGCCATTAGATCCTCCTTTTTTCTGGACTAGGGCTTATTCAGGCTACAAAAGTGGATTAGTAGAAGTCCTGTTTTGATTGCACCTGCCTGTTTTTACAGGAAGATGGAACAGGCATCACTAATTCAATGAGTTCCTTCTGCCATGCTTTTTTGTTTTGTTTTGGGTTTAGTTTTTTTTTTTTGTTTTTTTNTTTGGTTGTTTGTTTTTTTTTTTTGATGGCTTAATTCAGAAGGTAAGATTGTTAAAACCTTCTCATCCTTTGCTTGACCCACTCCTTTCACTGCAGTCCAAAGAGGTGGAACATTTGCTGACACGTTACTCGGGGTGATTCTGAGCTGTTAAAGCTGCGGTCCAGCCAGGCTCCAGTCAGACGGGTGAGTGAGGGACCAGCAGAGAAAGATGTCCCACTGCATCTTTCTTCCTCATGCCGTACAAGTGTGCTGATAGCAAAAGCCACCTGTTTGTTCACCAGTCCCTTCTGCTTGTGTGACTGGTACCAAAGGAAAACGTGGGTATTGGAGAACTGGAAGCTTTGAAAGAGCAAGCTAGACAATAATTTTCCTGGGATGTTTTTGAAGGATTGAGTCTGGTTTTGGGCTGCTGGTTTTTTAGATGACTTTCTGAAAACCTTTCTAGCCCTATTTTTGCTGTGGCTTCTTGAGAACAGTCTTTATACATTGCTTTTGCTCTCTTGATTAACTTCTCTCCTTTTAGCAAACCACATTAGCAAAGAACAAAGGTAGTACAAGCACCATGTTCAGCAAGGTAGACCACATCACACTTCTGTGGAGTTAGTGTGCAGCTAACACAGACTTACCTGTTTGCCCAGGACACTGCAATCACTGCTCTGTGGACTGTCAGCTGAGAACCTGACCACATCCCTGTAGACAGAAGTATAAGGACCACTCCAGAAAAAAGTTCATATGGAGAATCATATTGCAATGCTGGGTGGGTTTCTACAACGAAGTAAGTCATTTTCCCATCTCTGCAGGGAAGTCTCTTACAACTCCCGCTTTTCCTCTGAGGTTTTCCTTTCACAGTCTCCCCCTAAGCAGCTGTCTGCCTATGACCTCTTTCCCCTTAGCTACCAGTGAGACTGCAATTCACAGCCTGCTTCCGCCTTCTCTCGTGGGCAACTTAACAGTTTCCTCTTGTCAGTGGAACATCTGAACTGATAGTCACCTCCTCCACAGCTCTTTCCCCCCCCACCCCATGTCTAGCAAGGCACTTGTTTGGCATCCCAGCTTTTAAGACATTTCTCCAAGTAGTCATTAATGTCAATAATGGGTATCACTTCTGTATAAGCACGATATCCTGCCTTGCACAGATTTTGCCCTCTTGTTCATAGTTTAAATATGCACTCTTTTTTTATTTTTTTTTCCCTCTCAGGAAAGTTTCTTGCAGGCCATGTAACTCACTCACCACTGCGTTTGCAAGGGCTTGTAGCTCCCTTTTTGGGGAGAAAGGGCATCTGACACAACGTGGATGCTGCTTGGTGATTTTGTAGATAATTATTATTACTGCTTTCCTTCTCCATCTTCTTCTTCCTTCCTCCTTTGCAGTTCTATTAGACTGTCATTATTTCACCCCAGAAGTTTTGATCTATTTTTTCCATTCTTCTCCCTATCCCACTGAGTAAGCGGGGAGCAGTGAGCAAGCAGCTGTGCGGTGCTTAGTTGCTGGCTGCGGTTAAGCCATAGTAATAACTTCTTCGGTAAATTTTCAAAGATAATTGGGACTGTTACAGAAGACCATTCCAGACACCGGTGGAAGTAGGTGGAAAAACCAATGAACTCAAAGAATGTTTTGTGGACTTTCTGCTCACTGGTTATCTCTTTTTTCTTCTTTTTTTTTTTTTTTTTCTGCTCAAGCATAAGAAGCAACATGAATAGTTCATAGTGACATAGAAAAAGTGAAAATTTCGGACATTCCTTTCAAATTGTGAAAACAATGCAGAGAAGTAAGCTAGATGCTTTAAAAGAGAGTCTTCACTGAGACACTTTAAAAGCTGACACTGAGTGCTTCAGATAAATCCTGTAACTCTGGTAAGTTACAGGCTGAACTACTTAATGTATATGATATATTAATTGTATCATGCAATCTGCTTTCTAAATTGGCAGTCAGGTACATTGTGACCAACGACAAGCTTTGTCATACCACGCCTTCTTTTACTACTGAGCCTTTTGGGGCAAATTAAATTGTGATCCAGGGGCCCGGGAATTTTTGAGCCTCGTGAAATGATTACAGCATTGAACGAAGGACTGCCGGGTCTCCTCAGGAGAAAGCCCCTCAGCAAGTCCTGGCAGATAATTAAAATGGTAACCAGGGACCAACACCTTGCCAAAACTGAGGTTCAGACAGCATCCAGATGCTACGGGGTCTGATTCTATGCCAGTCACATTCCTCTTGGGCCTCCTAGGAGAAACACATCCTACATGAGATCTACATCCTCCAAATCAGCTAATGAAAGCTTGTAAGACATGGTGTGCTTGGGGGTGAGTGCAGGCAAGACAATGCAAGCTATTTTTCTGCCTGTGCTTTGAGAAAGCCAAGCTTTGGGCTGCCTCTGCAGAGGCCTTTGCTTGGTTTGGACTAATTATTACATCAGGAATGAAATGGTAAACTTCCCAGAAGGTAAGAAAAACATACATTTTAAAATAACAGTACTTAAGTTCGAGAAAGCTGGACACAGATCAGCCACAACTATGGCTTATGTAAGTGCCTACAGCTTCTCCAACTGCTCCTTAAATATCCGTCTCCATAAAGAGACAGAGGTTGTGAGCCTCCAGTCAGTCTGCTCTTGTGCCTCCTGCACCTCAATATTCCTCACGCCCTGTCTGAATCTCTGCACGCTTTCTTCTACCTACCTACATCCCGTTAATGCCCATCTCACACTGCTTTTTAAGGCTAACTATGCGTATTTCTTCACACAGGCTATTTTTTTTTTTTTGCAATAAGGTAATCCTTAGGGAAAGGATTTCTTTTTGTACTACAGATATTTTTCAGTATGGTGCTGCCTGTCTCCTTTTTAATGTGGCGATGCCTTACCATATTTTGTCTGGCTTCTGATCCACACTAACCCTTCAATTTCCTGTACAAAGTACTGTTCCTTTACTGGTAATCCTGCATTCAGTGCTGTTGATGACACCTATATATATATATGTATTACCTTGCTCTTAATGGATTTTGTTCTATTTTCTACGATTCAGCAAGCTACCTTTAGATTTCACACCTGTTTTTTAAGGTATTTGTCAACCTTCCCAGACTTTAACTTAATAACTTCCATGTGGGCACTGCTGAGCAAACAAACAGGAGGTGACCCAAGAGAGACTCCCTGCTGAACACCCCTTGACACCTTTTCCTGGTTTTATAATGGGCTACCTAGAACAGCTCAGAAGCAGCTATCCAAACAATTTCACATTAATCCACAGAATTTTTATCAAAGTCAGGTTTTCTAGCAATTTCATAATAATGTCCTCTCTGACAGTGCTGGAAATCTTCTCAGTGTCAAAATCTTAACAGTACACTGTTTATTCCACAGCCACAGGGACAGCATATATCTTATCACAGAAGAAAATAATGAATTAGGCAGACACAATTTACTCTTGAAAAACTCCTACTCACTTCCTCATTACATGCTGGGAGTTTACAAACATCTTTTTATGGTTCCCAAGTTTGTGGACACAGATGTTCCCTCCTTCAAACTTCAGTCTTTCTCGGGTAGCACTGTGTTTAACTAACAGAGAGGCATACAGTGATAGGAGATTTCCAACCGCCCCTCCTGGGGAAGTTTCTGCCTCAGTAAGTTTGGAGAAAAAGGCAGGTTTGTGTGTTGTATGGTGAAGTAATCCCTCCATCTCTGGAACAGAAGCTCTAAAACTCCTTCCATGTGTAACTGGCTCTTTATGCTGCAGCTGGCACAAACCACAATCAAAGCCTATCCAGAACCTGAACACTGCTTCAGTTTCCTTCTAGGGAAGGTTCTCTGTTATTTTAACAACGAGGTTCTTGAAACAGCTTTTCTCAAAGGCCTGGCTTTTCTACCTGACCTTGTGTAGCTTGTAGGCAATTATCTTTACAGATCTTGCCCCTGTCAAGATTTGGTTAATATAAGCCAGGAGCTCTGAAGCTATAAGAGAAATGCGGTGGTACAACGATGTTCCCCTTGTTTCCATGGGAAAAACCTTGAAAATAATCTCCAGATAGAGCAGCCTAAGTGACAGGATGATATACGAGACAATCCACAAGCAGTTTTTGACACCTTGCCAATTTCAGAACTTAACTCTGAGTAACATTCTTGAATTATAGCTATGCTTTCACACAACAGTTATCTCAAGCCTGATCACACTGGCTTACAGAGATCTGCAAATGTCGCAGAGGTCTTTTAGGTGGAGGGAAAGGAACCGTGGTAAAAGGGGAGCAAGACAGGAGCATCAAGTGCAAAGCCATACAGCCTTTGTCTGTCTCTGTAAGCTGGGAGCACAGTCTTGGTCAATGAATACTGAGGATTCACACTTTGTTCTCCCAGATGTATTCACTCTGACCCAGTTTTCTGGATTTGTGGAAATACAGGCCACTCATTTTTAGCCATCTCTTGCTGCTTGTCCCTGTGGATTCACAGGTTTGCAGTTTTCCAAATACTTGCTCTACTTGCAAAAAATAAGTTTGCTCAGCAGAGTACATATCTCACTAATTAATGGTTTTCTAAGTAATGAAGTCTCACTCCTCCTCTTAAGAGTCAGAATTGCTATCACCTGTGTAAGAGAGGTTATCCTTACTACACTTGAGGGCATTATACTGGCAGCTGCATTCTTCTCCACAAACAAAATGTAGGAAAAGGCAAATGATGTTCATTCCGAATGCAATTTAATGTTGCAAAGTATTACACGCATTTCCACAAACATTCAGAATACAGACTCCAATGGAGATGGAAATAAAACCCCAACACCACTCCTTACATACTATTTACCAAGTTTTTAGTGACTATGAATTGGACAAGTGTTTGCCATCACTGAAACTTAAACATCCTTTCTTAAATAACATAAAGTTTAACATTCAAGGAATGATGGATATCATATGCCAAGGTACAGGGTCTAAATTATGGTTGTCACAGTATTGCATCTGACTAATTAAACTAAAATACCAATTTAAACTAAGGACTAGGAACCCACTCACTTCCTTCCAGCACGGGAAGAAAGCATTCTGGAGCTTTAAAACCTGAGTGTGCACATACATCAATTTATACTCCAACATATTACAGCTACTTGTGTGCATACCTATTCATCTGTGTGATCAGGGAGGGCAGTGCACAAACCCCTCCCTCTGTATGCCAAGCACTTACTTATTTAGGTATTAATGTTATCATAAACTAGAGCCTTAGTCCAAAGTGCAATCTGTAAAGCTGTGAATCTGGTGAAATCACCTTTTATTTTTACTTTTTATTTAAATAAATGTAGCTTTTCAGAACATGTAAGTTAATATTAATTTAATTTAAAGTGCAGTAGCTACATCTAAAAGTGTGGGCTGCTGCTACAGTGGAATAATCCCAACCAGTTCCATAGTGGAGCTTTGAATATTAGATGGTGATTTTTGTTCACAGAGTACAAAGACCAGAGGTTACTTAATAAAAACACAGCAGATCATTCTTGGCCTGCACCTGCATCCATTCACCTCTGCAATAGCTGAATGGACTAGTGTAATTTTTAAATTACAAAATTACTTCTTTGTGAGCAGTCAGACTCTGCAGAGCAGAAGACAGCAGCTGACAGCAGGTTGATTAGAGCCCTTTAAGTCAGAGTTGCTTTCAAACAAAATATTCAGTAGGAAGGCTCCAGTCATTCTGAGTAGCACACTACGTCTGCAGTTACTGATTTCCCCAGCAATACTGAAAATAACTTATCTACTATAAAACAATAATTTAGTGAGCAATATGGAAAAGTCTTACTCAAGGTAGGACCACGTCGGGCATCAGCAAACTTAGCTGGGTTCCAGCCAGCAAGCCTGTCTGTAAAAGGATCCAATCATATGACTTTTAATACCTGAGAAGTTTTTGAAACCGAGCATTTCATAATTAGGAAGACAGGAAGGAAAAGGAAAAAGCAGCTGTGTTTCAAAGAGTAACAAACATTACTGTATGAATTTTTATAAACAAGTTTCATACAAAAATTATACGACCTTGTGTCGAGAAAAAACATTTCTTAGAAAAATCTACTTGCAAGTGGTATAAATCTGCATTGTTCCCTGGACAGATTTTGCTGCTTCTATGATCAACCTGGCAGCAGTCTACTTACCCGCTTTGAAGTTCTCAAGAAGACAGTCCTATCTCCCACTAACAACCTTGCTTTAAGTGTAACAGCATACACATTAGTTCTTGTTTTCTAAGCATAAATTTGAATACAAAAGTTATCTGAAACATTTTACAATGCTTGAAAGTTAATTCACCCAAAAGTTCTTGTTAAAAGCCACTTTCCTAAAGATGATACTGTACAGAGTACATTTTCATACTGATAAAAAAAAAATTACAAAATGGGATGTCTTAGCAAAGCACAGAGGAAATGGTATTTCCTGGTCTAATATTCAAAAAGGAAATATCACTTTTATTAATAAAAGCGTACATCGAAAGCCTTAACCCACTTACAGTTCTGATATTAGGTGGAACGTAAACAGAACTTATTTTCTCCAAGACTGCAGGTATTAGCAGCTAAAATTGTTAGTATCTGAAAATAATGCCTGCACTTTGCATCACTTTTTAAACAGACCTAGCACAAATTGCTTCCAAGAACCATAGCCATTCCTGAACCTCAGACTCAAACCATAACCTTAAAACTAAATGGATCTAGACATCTCCTAACTTCACATAACATGCTGAAAACAAACAGAAAATCTCAATCTACTATTCTTTTGTAAGAATACAAGACTCAATGTCACATTTCATTACTCACTGAAATCTAAGTCTCCAGCTTGGTTTTTAAGTGGTTTTCTACTTTTTTCCCAAGTATAACTAGCAGAGAACTGGACTATTTTTCATGTCACTTCCCAATGCACTGGTGATAAGTTAACTCTCAAATTAGACATACAGCTAGGCACCTATGAGTTTATATAGTTTAATGACACTATCAATCCATGCTGACCTGAGCTGTTATTGAAGTTAATGTTTACACTTCTATGTGAGATTTAACACCAAATGCAAGACAAAATGCGCCTGCGGAGGTAGAGAGGGACTTCTGCGAAGTTTCTGTAAGAGGGAAATATGCACCATACCAATGTCCACAGGTCAGTGGAAACACAGAAAAATTCAAAAAACCCTTGAAGCCCTATTTAGTTTTAGGGACTGAATCTTCTGTCAGTTATTCTTGCCTAACTAACACAGCCTAACTGCACCGATCCCATTACCCAGTTACAAGTACTTCACACCATTCTCCTGTTGTACTTGGGAAACAAACCACATATTCTTTGGTTCAGCGTGATGCACAGCCCGACTCTCCACGTTACACCCCAGCCTGGGAGGAGCACATACTTTGAGCACACTCTTGTGGCCACGTACAACCACACCAAAATCAGAGCTGAGGACGCAAGGCAGCACAGAGTCATCTGGGACTGGCTTCTTTCACAAAAGAGGCCCGTAAGACAGAAGTTAACAAACGAAGTGAATCAAGCACCAGAGGTGACTGGCTGCAGAAGCATCATTCCCTGACCACGGTATTTGGAAAGAGCTTTTATCAAGAGAAATGCTACATTGAGCACACAGTGCAAAACAGAGCCAACCAAAGAAACCAGTTGTTACTTCAGACGTTTAGAGCCTCCACCTTCCAACTTCCTCTCTCCTCTCTACTGAGGGAAAAGAACACACTTGCCTCCTTTTTCTATGACACCTAAAGTGCTGCATATCTTAAGGAAGAAGATAAAATACAACCCTACTCATTTATCATTATTTAAATACTGTCTGTACTGGAATGTAAGTTGAAACTCTTCCCATTGCATGGCCAAATTCATGTGACCTTCACAGGTGATTTCTTGTGTGCGCAGAGAAGGGTGACGTAGGGAACCCCAATGAATGCCCATCTTTCACTCGGCCAGAACTTTACGACAGGGCCCTGCTCAGGGATCTCAGAGGCAGCATCGAAGTAAGCAAAGCAGACACAGCCCAGGNCACCCAAGGAAAGCACAAAAAAAAAAAAAAAAATGCCGAAAAAAAAAAAAAAAAAAAAAAAAAAAAAAAAAAAAAAAGAGAAAAAAAAAAAATCAGTAATGTGACTTCAGTAAAGCAATCAAATATATCACCATGCTTTAAATTCAGCATTTCCTACACCTTTTTCCCCTGAGTCCCCTACAGGGTTGCCGTCTGTCCTTTGTGGTCAGGCAAAGAATAACAGAGACTAAGGAAAACTACAAACCCCTGGCTTTCCTTGTTCTAATCTGGCTGCAGTTTTTGGCTTTCCTGCACCTGGGAGATTTATGCAGAAATGCTGAGATATGGCACCTTGAATAAGAAAGCACAATTTGCGAACAGACATCAAAGCCCTTCACTGCTGCCCCACTTCACCCTCAGTTGTTAACAGTGGAAGTTTAAGCCTTTGCAGTCACTGCTTCAGTTCAGCAGAGGTGTGGGATTTCTAGTAACCAGGTAAAGAATTCAGTTACAAGCAATGAACTTGGCATTTGAAGAATCCAAACAGGTCAAAGAGACTCCTAAATCTCCCACCTTGGACAGTCTGAGACTTGCTCTGGCTTTACCATCTTTCCAGTAATTCTAACGCGCACTAATCAGAAACACCCACCAGGCAGCACAGAAGAGTAACGTTGTGAGGATGTACCACATTTAAACGGAACTGTGGAGTTTATATATAAGACTTACCAAACACAGTGCAAATAGGGGAAGTTAAATGAGGACCAGATCTCACAAAATGCTTTGTCACTGATCCAGCAGAAAAGTGCTAGCATCCACCAAAGACCTGAAAAGAGACCCAGTTTGTACACACGCAGGTTTTCACACCTAAGGAGTAAAAAACCACAAAAAAACTTATTACAAAAAAGAAAATTTGCTTTATAATGGCAGTTTAACGCTTTTTGGATGTACATATTTTAGAGCAGGACTCACAGGACCAGGCACACATCTTTAAAATGGCTCCACCATAAATGTCCTCAATAAAGGAATTTTACTTACAGTAAGCATTACTCTAATGCAAGGCAGTGGTGAGGTGACAAAACAAACCTTTTAATCAGCACAGCTTTGAGTATTGTCTTAAATACTAATATGCAAACGGTGGGCAAACATCAAAACATCTCCATATCTGGGGAGGGGTAACTACAACAATTACTGATGAATTACAAGCACTGTCTGTTAACAACCAGTCATGCAGCAAGTGCTCAGATCTGTTCGTCTTTGCCACTATATAAGCATTTGTAAAAAAATGAACCAGATGTGTGTTTTTTTTTTTTAATTGGTTAGTTAAACTTAGTCCTACAAGTTAGTGTTGGACAACACAACAGTTCCAGAGAACTTTAAAGCTAGGAGCCTCTACCCAAAGGGCCAAAGGACGCATGCTTTATAAGACAGCACAAGTATCCACATCTCAGAATTCCTCACGTTGACCCACAAGCAGTTGTCTCCCTCAAGAAAAACCCCAACTTGCTCATAGGGAGATACACCAAAGAGAAAGAAAGCACAAAACATCTGCTGTGATCACATGCAGTGTGGTCTGCAGCTGAACATCACAGCAGCAGATGCCAGGATATTGCATAGCACCACGTGTGTTGCAGGTCTACTCAAAAGCTCACGATTTTATTTCCTATATGAAGCTTTGCTCTTTTCCACATATTTGAACTATCCTGTGCAGCTTTGCTCAAAAGAATAAAACCAGGAAAAAGGAGGCACCAATATAATCTTCCAGTCTCAAATGTTACTTGGAAAACGGTCTAGAGAAAAAGTCATAAGAGGAGATGCTGAGGTAACTGGGCATGTTTAGTTTAGAAAAGAGGAGGCTGAGCAGAGACCTCACTGCCATCTACAGCTATTTGAAAACAGGTTGTAGAGCGGTGGGTGTTGGCCTCTTCTACCAAGTGAATAACGACAGGACCAGAGGAAATGGTCTGAAGTTGCAGCAGGGGAGGTTTAGACTGGATATTAGAAAGAATTACTTCACTGAGAGGGTGGTCAGGCACTGGAACAGCCTGCCCAGGGAGGTGGTGGAGTCACCATCCCTGGAGGTATTTAAAAAAACGTGTAGATGTGGCACGTCAGAGCATGCTCTAGTGGCTGAGACTGTTGGGTTGGGTGATTTGTTTTGTGGGATTCATGTTTTTGTGGCTTCTCTTTTTTTGTTGCTTTTTTTTTTTTTTGGCTTTTTTGTTGTTGTTGTTGTTGTGTATATGGCTGGACTCAGTGATCTCAGAGGTGTCTTCCAATGAAAATTCTGTGATTCTGGGTAAAGTAACTAATTTGCTGTCTGACTACATCTGCTATTTTGGGGTTAGGCCTCTTAGTGCCAGCAGACGCAGCTCTACTGTTACTGGTATCTATAAGGCAAAACTAGACTGGGACATGACCAGCCCGATGCTGTCAAGAGAAGGAATGGCTCATGTTCCCTGCCTTCCGCAAGAACAAAGCTATGCTTTGGGATTTCCCCACCACCTTCTCTTATTCTTGTTAAATGCTTGGTGAATTTCCCACAGATCCAAGAACTGCTCAGTACTCTTGGACAATTCTTGCTTCAACAAACTGCTCTTAGTATGTCACTGATATGACCTCCCAAAGCACTCTCAAACCTACTCATCAGATGATAAAATAATTTGTTTTAACTCACTTGTTTGAGCTGCATCTCAAGGGTAAACCAATAAGCCAAAACTCTAGGCAGTATAACTAGGAATACTCACAGCCTTCATCAGAGTTATAGGCCCCTGTCTTCTTCCACTACATCCTAGAGGGAAAACAAATAAATGCCAAGCACCCCACAATCCCTTCCTCTGTTCAAGGTATTCAAGACGGGCTCCTCTAATCCATACTCCTCTTCTATGTCTTAAACCTCTGCCAAAAGGTTATTGGGAATCTCTCTATGCTTATTCCTCTCCAGCAGACCACCAGCCAGTCTGTCTGCTCCAATCCAGTCACCCTGGTAGACTTGATACTGAATCACCAGTCTTCATCTATGCAATTCTTAGGTTCGTTCACTGCATTTGGAAGGTGAGCAAACCTGGTCCTTTATGGGGACACTCGGTCTTGTGACGCTCAAAACCAATTAAAATGTGTATCCCTGAAGGAAGGAGCTAGAACAGGCAGACATATCTTTACTGTCTGCACTGCAGTAGTATTTAAGGTCCCTGGTCTTCTTCATACATGACTGTCCTTGGCAATTAACACAGTGCAACACAGACCAGAAAGCTCTTTGGTCCTTCTGTCTTCCACACAAAATGCTTGTCAGCCTGAAACCTGTTGTTCTCATTTGATTTATGTATGGAGTTCTAATTTTATGATATTTATCATCCTCTCCATTGTCACACACAACCTACAAGCCACAGGCTACCCTGCATTCACTGTCAGGGAAGTAGTAAAGGCAACTCTGTCCCCAGGCTAAAATTTGCCACTAAACCCTCCTGTGTGTGAGATGACCTCCATCTCCTCTGTTGGAGAAGAGGGACAGAAAGTAACCCCTGCCTCTCTGTGGTGGAAAAGCAGAACTGCCACTGGTACCGGAGTTTTGCTAAAGGAGCCTCACTAAGCATTAAAAAAAACTAAAAACATAAAGAAAGTACTCAGTCCAGTAATACTTGCCTGAATGTACTGGAGGAGCAGCAATATACCTGGCTCTAGTGTATTGCAAGTTAAAGAATCAGTACAGTTTTCCCTGTAGGATGCTTTTTTCACTCTTGAAATGCTATTTCAGTTGACATTTTAACAGACGTGGGATTAAGAAACTCCTAAGGCTGAGCAGAAGGCATCTTTACAGATATGGGATTAATGACAGAATAGGTTCCAACTGCCTAACCTTGTTGACAGGGGATTTTTTCTAGTGTTCTTTGGACAAGTTGGTTTTAGGATCTGGCATTTCTTTTTTAGTGTGGTATTCAAAATCATCACACCTATCTTTACTGTTCAAAAAAGTGCTTCTACTACTGGCTAAACTGTCATCTCCTTCACAAGAGGGGTAACACAATAGTTGTTTTCATTACAAAAACACCTACATGACTGCCACAAAAATTAATATTCCACACAGCTTACAAGCCAAAATGCCTTTTTTCTTAGGCCTGAATCCTCAGACCTATTTAACAAATCACCAAGACACAGAGGAGACAAAGCTTGTACAAGATGACTTCAAGATTGTCTGAGCCGCTTACTGTAGAAAATGGCTTGTTTCTCTCAAATAGTGTCTTTATGTTTAAAAAGGCTACAAGGAACACAAAGAAAAGGAAGGGTAAAGTGGTTTGTGAGTGGTCTACCAAGTTCCAGAGCACAACCACATGAATTCTTCCTTACATTCTTTTACAATACAACCCAGTAAAAAGTCACAGCCAAGATTTGGCACAGCTTTATCAGTAAAACTATACTGGTAAACCCTCCTCATTTTGGAGTATTCATGCTTCTACCAAATGGTAAGACAGCACGGATCCCTTCATAAAAGAAGAGGGAAAATCGCTATTGATGAAAAAACACCACTGTATTAAGCATACTGGGCTCAATTCTCTCCCATTAATGCTAAGGCACATTTACAGTTTTCAGTGAGTCCCATAACTGTTAAACAATGTACCAAAGCAGATATCGGCATGGATCAATTCTGTACATTCAACAGGTAAAACTAGTCTGCTGCAATGGGTACTTGTGTGTTCTGACAGAGGAAAGGGTGAGTGTATTGAGAACGCAGAAGCTTTCCTCGACTTGTCTGAAGGACAAACATGTACAACTGCATCCTGTTTAAGGCAAGAGGCTTGGCCTCAAACATCCAATTCCTTTAGTCAGTGACCATGTTTATCAATATTTGACTACTTTGAACACCAAGAGAAGACAATTAACCTGCATGGTTCAAAGAATTCAAGGCTGCAAAGGAAAATGAAAAGCTTTCTTGAAGAGACTTTCCTAACACAAGACCAGCTCTAGAAATTGTACAGATTGTAATGTCAAGTTTGCTCAGCAACACCATCAGGCATTGCGATTTATTTTTATAAATTTAAGACTAGATGCTGCAGGGTATACCACAAAAGACCAAGGCAGAAAAAAGCAAGCACAGTAAGGACAGCACAGCCTTCTGATTTGTGCATTACTCAGGGGTTTTCTGCGGTCACCATGACAGAATCTCAGCAAGTGTCTTCAGCCCATCTGAAGGACAGTCACTGCAGGAACTGGAGGAGACAGGGGAGTGCAAAGCTTCCTACCTGCCACTGCTTTTACCACAATGAGGAGGTGTAATACAAATACCACGTGGACACTGGCAAGTGTGACCCATTTCTTTTATTTCTCAATAGACACAAATACTGATCATTTAAACTACCACTGAAACAGAGCCCATCAGCTGAGTGTCTAGAAGAGCTGTTCATGCTGCTGTGCGCAGATCTGTGACACGCTCCTACCCTATTCTATTCTGAAAGAAACTGGACTTCACAAAGCTTGCATTTCCATTTGTACTTTTTGCCTATACAGTGCACAGTGTTCTTGGTTTAACACACACAGCAGTTATTTAAATACCAGAGGTTCTGCAAACACTGGTGTGCTCCAGCTGTTTGCTATGTAAAGGACTGGGCTGGTACACACTTCCAGCAGCTTCATCTTCCAATGCCATGGCACCCCCAAGAAAACAGACTTGGTTTTCTTCAAACCAGTGAAAGTTGCTGGTTATCAATAATATTATCAAATAATTTTGACACAGGCATCTCCCTTTATATCCTAAGAAACATGTTAAACTTTTAACTAGCTTAACCTTTTAAACGAGGGAATAAAGGAACTGTGAGCAACCTGTGACAATGAAGTGGAGCTTCCCCCTCCAGATTTCTAATAGGAGACCCAAATATGAACAGACATGAAGCTAGGGTAAACCTTCATGGCTCAAGGCTTGGATGCCAGCCGAGCAACAATATTCTAGCATCTCTGCATGTGGAGACAGTTACATGCCTGATGATGACTCACTAAATCATACTAATTTGATGACATTATAATCATTGGTTACTTGGCTTGGACTAGAAAAACCAAGGGATCCACATCCTTTTTCTCCCCTATATGACCCCCTAGGAGAGCTTTATTTTCTTTTTTTTTTTAAATAAAGCACATGAAGGGATACGTTTGCACAAAAATGGCAATAAAGTTTTACAATTTGTCTTTCAAGAACAAGTATGCACTTAATGGCGTTTTGTTCTTTTGATCATGTCCCAGGCATAGTACTTCCTAGCTGTCCCAGTCTGACTCTCCCCTACCAGCTCGGCATTTAAAAACATAATGCTCTTTTGTGACAATATTATCTCCTCATCAAGGAAAAATGAGAGGTGGAAGATTCTCATTTGAAACAGTGGTTCTGATTTAGCAGAATTCTGTACAAGACCAATACCAGGCTAGAACAGGAATAACCACAGGGAGTTTTGGTCTAATGCATCCCAAACTTCAGAGCAGAACAAAATAAACTTCTCTCAAAGTTTTGCTCCTTCCTTCCCCAAACACTTGTTTTACAGATAGATTTCCAATGGAGACTGCCAGGACTTGGATGTGTAGCCCCTTACTGACTGTGGCAATAGAGGATTGTAGAATTGCAGGCATTTTAAATAATGCTTAAATGATTTTTTTCTTCTGCGAGAAGGGATGACTCCTCTCCTCTCAGTTTACAAGAATATAGCTCATTTAATACAAGAATGTATGTCATACCAATGTATAATTAAAAGGTCATAGGCCACTTGAGGTCCCTTTTAATTACCAGTTCAAAAAAAAGGGATTTATCTGTGTCCTTAAGTCTCTCAAAAAACCAGGGAAACTCTACACATTTAATAAGATGCAACCTTTCAGAAGGAGTTTTAAAAAGCAAATATCTGTAGGCATATCAATTCCTAGATTTGACACAACATTATTCAAACTTAAGAGACACTAACTATTCATCTTTTTAAGTTTCTCAGGAGTTCATGCCCGGAAAACTGATATGTAGAGAGTTCATTTAAATTATTCAGTGCCACAACCAGATCTCCATTTGCTCTGTCAGTAGTTCTTCAGTGCTCGCATCAAAATGAGACACCTTTACCAACATTATTCAACTTTTTTGTCTGCAAATAACTTCTCCACTGTTTCCTGAGTTTCTTTGATCACAGAAGTAAACGCTGCCCAGTAGAATGTCTAATAAGAAAAGGCTCATGAACAACTTTACAAAACACTGTTAACAGAGGCTTCCACTGTATGGAGAAGCAGCAGCAGAATAGGGTAAGGCAGCAAACAGACGAACATCTGTGCTGACAGGAGCAGTCAGAATGCAGACATTTGGTCTTACTCTTGCTTCTTTTGGTGGACATTTCCATATGCAACTCCTAAGAGCCAACTTAAGTTGTAAAATCCTTCTCAGACACTGGAGAAGGAAAGAACAAGTTTGTACGCTAGTACAGGTCTGGTCCTTCTTGCAGCAACTGAAGAGATGTTAAAAAATCCCCAGGGCTCTGGACAGCTCCCAGCACTGTTACCATGATAGGGCTCTTTAAAATGTTATGATCGGTCTCGGGTTCTTCTCTATTTGCATCCTGGTTTTATAGTTTCTAAGGACCTGACTGACAGCCATCCTCTACAACCTAGAGATTAACTTTGTCAGTCTGACTCCACCATATTATCCATGTTAGAAGACGAAGTGGTATAAGACTCACAGTACAACTTTTAGAGCAGAAACACCTTCCACATGTGCTTGGGCCTTGCTACAACATTCCCTCTAGTAACCAGATTGTGATCATGCGATCACCTCACCCTTATGCAGACTATACAGCAGAAATGCTCTCAGTAGAGTGAAACCCTTGCCCTGATTCCATAATAAACAAACTAATTTGAGTTAGATCAGGTTGCAGCAAGAGGCATGTTGCAAGAAGACAGACAATATCTGACCTAGTATAACGGCATAGGAAAAGAAAAAAGCCTTGCCAAAAACGTCTGAGCTGGCAGAGCAAGGTTATATCAGGTTTGTGCCTGCATGTGGAAGAAGCATTTCTGATCTGCCATCACAAGCACCAAAGCCAGACCTAGCGTATCACCACACGATGGCCTAAGGATCTCAAAAAGCAACAATGCATTCAGGAGAAATATACTCACCTCTTCAACTCAGCAATGAGCAAAGCTGTGCAGGGAACACCCAGAGTCATTAGTGAGATATTGTTGATGGAAGGTTTAATGAAGGCAAGGCAGGTAGTAACTCCAGACAGGACACCCACAGCAGCTTTAAATCGGCTCCTGAATAAGGGTTTTGAGGAAGAAAAACTGCTTTTAATTCAAATCTTTCAATTACTAAAGCACAGAAATCTTAAAATTATCTCAAAAATGTAAAAAAAAATTCAGATTTCTCTAGGCATGTTCAATAGGTATAATTACCTAAAAAGGATGTGGCAGTGTCAGCGGTAAGGCTGGCTGATAACCTCATGGTTATGAGGTTATAGACAATGCCTCTACATACAAGTTTAGGTGGCAGCGTAAGAAGTTTCAAGACACATGAAAGCATATCTGCATGACCGTATGATTACCTGTCATTCCGAAAAACTCTGGGCAGGTATCTTCTAGGGAACCACATGGCAAGAGCACACATCAGGACCCAGAGAATAGCCAGCTCATCCAGCATCTGGCCCAGGAAACTGAGGGTGGCGTGAAAGTAAACAGATCCAATTCCTGGAAGAATCAATCAAAAGGCAATATGAATAGTTGCAGTACCATGTAGACTAAAACATGCTGCTAGTGTTCAGAACTTCATAGCAAATAGTAGATGCCATGTGGTCTAGAAAAGGTTAAAAAAAGGACAACTGGAAAACAAATGCCAACTTTCCTAAGGCAGCCATCCAAATCAGCACTTCATTAATTACAAAGTAAATACATTACAAAAGCAGCAACTAAAGATGCCACCTCCTACTAGAGTGTATGTGGAAAAACATCAAGTGGTTGAGCTAAATGTAAAACCAATTAAGAAATACAAGCCAAACACCGCTTCTCAATTTTCTCAACAGTGTGAGAATAGGTAAGACAAAGATGAAGTGCAGCATCTGAGGACTACTCCATGATATGGATTTACGGGTGGAAAGTGTCACATGGCTCTACAGGGCTCCAATTATCCCTTTAAAAATTCCCAGTGCCTCTAGAAATGGAAAAACTTAAGAATCTTACATCTGCAAAGCAGGTAAGCTTTTGGGCCTTCTCACTACAATGTAAATTGTGCTATCCTCTCCAGTTGTCCTGTGCACTTTCAGCCCCCATTTAAGCAACAACAGAGGATGCACAACATCAGCACCGAGGCAGAGTAAGCCCAGGCATAAACAAAAGAACTTACACAAAGGAAAGACAGGAAGGGAACTCAGGTCAAAGTTCCCACCACCCTCAAACTGCAAAAGGCATTTTCCTTTCAGAAACTATGTCTGCTTCAGTTTCAAGCAAGTACAAGCAAACCTCTTTAAACGTCAGGATTGCTTTGTTTTGCAAAACAATCAAGCACAAGCAGGAAAAACCAATTTCCTCCCTCAGTTCATGCATGAGCAGGCAAACAGAAACTATCCAACTTACCAACCACAACTAGTAGCGTCCATATTAAATATATTCCGCTGTTGAAGCAGGTTGCATATTGACGGAACAAGCACATACATATGGGTGGTAAAACAAAAAACAAGACGTTGCTTATCTAGTGGGGGAAAAGAAAAAGAAAAAAAAAGTAGCACAAGGACAGAAAATAAACCTTAAATATTCATAAGTTGCGTAAGACATCTATAGAAACATTGTGTCATCCAGCAAAGCCCCAGCTCAACAAATTACAGTGCTCAGTTTCTGCCAAATCTGAGCTGGTTTTGCAAAGCACCAACTTGTTTTGTTTAGTATCATTAAATAACATCATAAAAATCTTAAGTAACATAAAATGTGGCTAATGACACAATTATTTTTCAAGTCTATTCTCAGAGGAATTTTATTGACAGTCTACAAATACTCGAGACTGTTGCAATTCAGGAAGCCTACATGAGCAAGTGGCTAAGGAACAGGACATCCTGGAGAGTGACCTGTCCTCTCAAACAGCTGTCAAGGTTAGCATGGATGAAGTACCAGAAATACTGGCACTGCCCAGGGCTAGTCAAGCTTTGTGGAAGTCACGTCACCAAGCAATAGCTATCGTCTGGAAGGTCTGAAACATAAAGCTAAGCTAAAAGAGTTAGAACCCTTTTGGTGCATGGTAAAGAAAGGCTGAAGTTTTAAATCCCTTTAGAATTCATTTTTTCCTCTTGGTTCTCCATTACAGAAACAACTGAATACAATGGAAAAGTAGTTACAGACAGGTGAAAAGGCTGTCAATTTAAACTGCCGCTAGGTTTTTTAATTTTATACATAGAAGTTGAACAAAGGCATTTTGATTACCAAAAATTCAAACCATGATTCTCTAGTTTAAGGCTAAAATCGCCTTCCTGGCAGGTAGCAGGAACTGTTGCTTCAGTGAACACTTGGTTCTCCTGTGAAGGAGCTGTCAGTGCCGAGGGCCAGCAACGGACTTACAACAGAGCACTCAAGGAAATGTATCTCCACTGCTGCTTCACAATGCGACAGGATGACTTCCACAGCCTCAGCTTCCTCATGTTCCCCTGCCTAGCCCAAGCACAAGAGAAAATCATCACAAAAAGATACCCCTACAGCAAACACAGAACACAGCTCTGGGAAAAGAACACTCCTTTGGCATAAATCCCTTCTTTGCAGAGACTTACAAACGTTTACTGACATTAATTAATACCTAGTGGAGAAAGGATCCAAGAACAACATATGAAGAAGGCATTTGTTCAGCTACTGCTGTCCACTACTCAACACGATTTGAGAACAGAGCTTACAATGATTAAAATGGACACATCTCGTTTAACATTTGCAAGGTTCATAGAAACACACTCCTAGGCAGGCATGCAAAATGACATTAATTACAGAAGCAGTTTCTCAGCACCACCTACTTCATGCTTGACACCCTCCCTCATGCTACAGATAACATCCTCATAGACAATCTGCACTTCTTTCGAAAGCCCTGACTTAGATTTCATTAAAATACCTGGAAAGAACCACCACTTGTGCAGTCTATAACTGAAAACAATACGCAAATCTCTGCCAGCAGCCCCCTGCCCAGCACACAGCCCAAGCAAAGAGTTACTAAAGCAAAGGCTCCCGGCAGTCAGGCCACAACACCCACCAGTCATGCCAGGGAGAGGTGCCGAAGAACCACCTCATGCTGGACTACCCTTTCTGAACCTATGCAAGGGCTGAATCCATTTGCCAGCTGCCAGCTCCTACGATGTGTTTTGCCACATAGGATACCAGACGTGAAAAACTTGTGGGGGTACCAACTAATGAACAGTGCCATAGACCAAGCACCTTTTCAGTAGGAATAAAAGGACTCCTGGAAATCCTTCACTGCACCAAGATGGCAAATTTTGCCGTCATTGTTTAGAAGACAGTGTTCACTCCTTGGTATCAGACTGGCTTCCTGTGAGGACCACTGCAACTACTAACCACACTTTACAAGAAAGCAAGACCTCTTGTCCATTTGACTCTGGTTTCAGAAAGTATGTTGCCTGTGCAATTTTTTACATACTATGCAATCGGCCTGCATGGTTTGATAATCATGTACAATTCAAATGATGACACAGTTAAGATTAGTGCGAAAATTAATGACAGGAGTACAAAGAATTTCCCTGGGATCTGCAAAAGACAACGACTAAAAGTTACGGCTCTGGAAAAGTAGGCCATCAGTAATAGTCCATCCTCTGCCTCCATACAATCATGAACCTTCAGTTTTATTTTCCAACTCCTTCATGGTATGAAAGGAATACAGGACATGGGCCACTGAAGGAACACCAGACACTTGCTCAGACCACGACCATATACTTTCAGTCACATCTGGCCACAGATCTGACACAGGATGTCTCCCGCAGTCCTACCAAAGCCCCAGAACTCTTTACTGAACACTGTAGCATTCAACCACCATGGCAACACTTACCGAACCAGCTCCTCGCGAGGAGAAAGCAAAAACAGACTAAGCAGCTCTCAGTGACTTCAAAGGGCTTTTATCTTCCACATCCTGATCTACAAAGCATGCCTCTCACATACACTAGAAGGCTTTTGTAGTATAAAAAATGACATAGAGAGAGTGCAAGCATTCTCTCACACTCTTAAGACTATTTGATAGCTTTTTAAAACTTTTACCTCAGTGTCACCAGGAAACAAAAGAAGAGGAATAACAGTACTGGCAATTCCCTCTTCAAAAGGAAATTAATCAAGAAATATGTATTGCGTGCACAACTGAATACAACATACTGAACTGCAAAGCTTTGACTTTCCTAGCAACAGGAAAAAAAGAAAAAGTTACGGTTTTGAAGCATTAGAACATAAACCACAGCTTTTTCTGCAAATACCACTGCACAAGGTAAATTCTTCTGATCTTGTGGAGGCATTTGTTTATGTTCTGGAGGGTTATACTGCATCAGGACACATTTCGGGGCTGCAGGGGAGAGGGGAAACCACACCAAAAAAACCCCAACAACAAAGAAAAGGGTAGTTTTCCTGTAACTATTCTTTCAGTTTGAGTTACTAAATGTTCCATGGCCTCTTTACTAAAAGAGTGAAACTTCAGAAAAAGTGAAAACAAAATCACATCAGTCTAGCTCATGTATGTTTTAAAAAATTAGTCTGATCAGTTTGTACAAAACCTCTGAACAGATTATTCTCCTACCGATTTAATCCTGCTGAGCACTTTGGCTTGCGTTTTAACTAAATCAAGTAAAATTTATGCATGATAGATGAAGATTGAGTCCCACCAGAATAAAAAAATGAATATTTAAAAATATATTTCAGATAAGCTGTTCCAGTTTTGTGCTTACATGAATATTGCGTGAGACCTCAAATACAACTCTGACCTCAGTTGTGACAGTTTAAAACGTGGATTAGCAAGGTTTTAATCTACAGCTTAAAGATCCAAATGCCAGATTCAGGTCTGCTGAAGAGTCCTTCCCGGAACTTCAAGAGGGCTTGAGTCAGAATTGAACTGTCCTAGAAGAAATAAAATTTAGACTCCACTTAAGGCGTCTGTTAGAGCAGGGGCAAAATTTCCCAACTTTCCTGTGAGCATCCAGATTTTTGGGGACACGGATGCACAACCCCATTAATCCCTCCCGAGTCACTGTCTTCATTTTCAGAAGTTACTAGCACAAATCAAACCCCTACAATGACTTGTTACTACTGAAGAGAAGCTAAACACAACCACCCTCAAACACGGCCTCTTTTTATACCCCCTGTTGGCGTACAGCTCACTGATCCGCACACAGCCATTGCAATACAGTGGGCTTCAGGACAAACATTTTGCTGTGTCTCTGGTTACCTGTCTGGAACCTCAGTTATTCATCCAGACACACCTGCATCTCCTAGCATTTTGCAAGCTTCTATAACGCTGCTAATCAGCTCAGTACTGTCAGAAGGATGCCCATCCCCCTGTATGGCTGGCTCCAAAACCCACTTGCTGTCTTCAAGAAACTTGTTTATCCTGACCTTTTCCTCCCTTTGTTTTTGGTTCTTGCACAGTGACATCAGACACAAAGAAAGCAGACAGCTTCCCCCCTACACCTTCCAAGTTCTCCAATGGCATAGAACAGCCACCACCCAGGCAACTTCGGCAGAAAAATACAAAAGAAACCAACAGGTTAGCAAAGTATACTGTGTGCTGTGGAATTACTTGCTCTGTACGTGCAGCATCCCCCATGATACACACTCCAGTGAGTGAAGCCAGATACCTACTTCTTTCTTCCACTGAATGTCAGTAGTGAAAGAAACACAGCTTGAAAGACAGCTGAGACGAAGATGGAATTTGGAAGAAAAAAACTGAAAGACCACTTTAAAATACAAAAGAAGCAAAGCAGAAGCCCCACCATCCCCTACAGAACAGAAATTAGGCAGGGCATTTGCAGGGTTCTCTCCTGGAAATGTGTTTTTTTGTGGAAAGGCAAACTATCAGAAAGCCTGATGCATTATCTCACTCCGGTGGATGTATTTGTTACTACAACCCTTTACATCAAGAGGATGGAAGGAGCATTGCTGCCCTTCCAAGACGCACGGTACAGGGCAGCCTAGCTCTGTTGCTGGAGTTGTTTCCACAAGTTCTCTACAGCAGCTGAGAGGGACTGGGATGGCCCAAGAGAACTGAAGGCTGAACCACGGCTTACTGGAAGAAAGTAGGAACTACATCAGTCCTCCTTCCTCTCCTTCCTTTCTTCACTTACTTTCTTAAAGACTTTTCTTCTCCCGAAAGTACATTGCTGACCTCATCTTGCAACCTTAAGGCAAACTGCTCTCAGCAGCTCTTTCTCTCGATCCACCACAGTCCTGCACACTGTCAAGTGGCCGCACACCTGTGCGACAACGCAGCACCGAAAGTTCCGAGCTCAGCTGCCACAGCAGAGACGATGAGGTGGCCTACTGCATGCCATTTACCCAACACCTTACCATAAGCCCTCGACAAGCCTCCCCAATACACACCCACCACACCAAACCACTCATTTCTTTAATTCTAGGAGCA
>VXBW01005245.1:41480-82158 GCA_013400375.1 Thinocorus orbignyianus
CGCCATTGGTTGGCCGCCTTCACGTGGGGGCCGGCCCGCCCCGCTCTCGCGAGAGTTGGCGGATGTATGTGGGGGCTGTGGGCGGAAGTGCGGCCTTTCTCTGCTGTGGCGCGGCGCGGCGAGGATGAAGGTAGGCGGTGGGGGGGTGTCGGGGACGCGCCTGGGGCGCTGTGGCCTCCGACTCTATAACTGGCTCCGGCGCTGCGTGCGGGGCCCCAGGCGGGGCGCGATGGCCCTCGGCGGCGGGGTTGGGGCCCCGCGGTGGAGCGGATGGGAGCGGATTGCCGGTGGGGCGACATGGCGGCGGCGCTGGCCTGGCGAAGTGAGGCCTCTCTTGCCGCCGCGGCGTGGGGCCGCACGTTTCGGTAGCGGCCGTGCCTCCCCTTAGGAGGCTTCCTGCTAGCGTGAGGCCGGCGCTGCCGACAGTGGGGCCCTGCAGAGAGGCACCGTGCACACTGGAGCTGGGCCTGTGCCCACACCAGGCCGCGATCGAGAGGGAGGGGCCGGCGGCGTCAGTGAGGCTCTGAGCTTTTTACCCAGAAAAACGAGTAATCACCAGCGGCCAGTATCGCTCACCTATCGCTCATGCAGCTTTCTAGTACTGTGCGTGCTGCCACCGGCTTGCAGAAGGAGGGGGGACGGGTTCCTGTTGCCCTCGCCTTGGCTTGTCTGGTTGTGGGCTGTTTTAAAGCGACCAAGCTCCGGTTATGGTAAAGCCGTTTTTCTGTGTAATTGAACGGGTGATACTGCCTGGTGTGTCCAAGGACAGACCTGCTGGGCTCTCACTGTGGTGATGACAGGTAACTGCTGGAAAGTGTTCATGTGAGCGGGTGGGGAATTTTGGCTTTGGAATGCGAAGTTGAAACGGCAATTTTCTGTTAAAATGCTCGATGAGAAATTTTAACCCAGTTCAATTTTCTTCTTTTTTTTTTTTTTTTAATTTTATTTCATTTTCTGTTAGCTCAACATCTCTTTCCCAGCCACTGGCTGCCAGAAACTCATTGAAGTGGATGATGAGCGCAAACTGAGAACCTTCTACGAGAAACGGATGGCCACAGAGGTTGCAGCTGATTCTCTGGGTGAGGAGTGGAAGGTAAGAAGTGCAGAATGATGTGTCAGAGCTGATTTGGGGAGCTTGAATTACAAGATTTCTCCAGTATGTGATTGTCACATTAGAGTGTATTTTGTGCTGTACGTTTGGCAGGTATGTTGAACGTTTCTCTTGTTATATATATTGAATTTGGTGATGAGGCTAGCCTGATCTGCTACTTCCATTTATCTACAAGCTTCTGTTTTAAAGCCTTATTTTTAGAATTACTTACTGTTCTTTGTGGTAGTTTTTTGCTTTTTTGAGTGCCATCATGGTTTTCAGGAGGAATTGAATCTGTACCATAAAAATGCTAAGCCCTTCTTACCGAGCAAGTTGAAAATCGCCTTTGTTGTGTTTATG
Source organism: Thinocorus orbignyianus (assembly GCA_013400375.1). Lineage (NCBI taxonomy): Eukaryota > Metazoa > Chordata > Aves > Ciconiiformes > Thinocoridae > Thinocorus > Thinocorus orbignyianus. The sequence continues at coordinate 42,931 of VXBW01005245.1, forward strand.
CTGCTGCTAGGGCATGGAAGGAAGACTGATGGATGGACTTGAAATAGTTAAGTTAATATGGATGGTCCCACTGAATTTGAAAGTTGAAATTAAAGCTCTACTTTTCTGTTTTTATCCATGTTTGACACTCTTGACACTGCTTGTGTTGTGTGCAGATTTCCAGTTTAAGATGATAGCAAGCTTTGGTTAGGTTTAGAATTAAAGACAAAATTCAGCCTGTTGTAGCTTAAACAAAACTTTGAATGGATATTAATTTAATTTTTTAATGCTTACTTGAAGATAAATAGAATCAATGTAAATTTTGGCGTGCAGAAATGTTCCTCACATATGTTAAGTAGAATTCCTGAGCTGCTGGAGTGGTGTTGGTTAAAGAACTTGTTTGCCTGGGCAGTAGCAGCGACTTCCCCTGAATCACGGGTGTAGCGCACCGTTGTGTAGAAGGGTGTGTTGTCATATTCACTGCTTCTGCTTGAAATTACAAAGATACGTGAGCAGCTAAGAAGTGTGTATATGTGTTTCCATAGGGCTATGTTGTCCGGATCAGTGGTGGCAATGACAAACAAGGCTTCCCCATGAAGCAAGGTGTCCTGACTCATGGACGTGTCCGCCTTCTGCTCAGCAAGGGCCACTCCTGCTATCGTCCCAGAAGAACCGGAGAGAGAAAACGGAAATCCGTTCGCGGTTGCATTGTCGATGCCAACTTGAGTGTCCTGAACTTGGTCATAGTGAAAAAAGGTAAGAGTGTGGACAAAACAAAGAATAGGTAGAACAAGGCACCTGCAAGGAGCCTGCATGCTAGCGGCTGCAAGTTCTGTAGAACACAAATGAAGTCTCAGTTTTACAGTGTGAATGTGTCTTGAGATTCCCTCTGACTTACATTCTTCTCATTTTAAAACTGCTCACTGAAACATTCCTGTTGCTGCTAGCAATCTGATCGCATTAAGTCAGCAAAGCGTAACTGGAGGTTGAGCAATTGGCTGGTGAAACTCAAGGATTGTCTAGTAGTATTTTTGGTTTTTTCTTAATGTATTTTAAAGTTATGATTGAGATTTACTAACAGAGCAGGTGTTCAGTAGATGTTAGGCATGAGATTAACTGGTGTATTTAACTTGCCTTCTCAAAGGTGAAAAGGATATTCCTGGGCTGACAGACACGACTGTGCCCCGTCGTCTTGGTCCCAAGAGGGCCAGCAGAATCCGCAAGCTCTTCAACCTGTCTAAGGAGGATGACGTCCGCCAGTATGTTGTGAGGAAGCCTCTGAACAAAGAGGGTAAGAACTCAAATTCTACAGTTCTTTGGTTTCGTGTAATTATCAGCAAAGAGGTGTCCAGCCTACTGCAATGAATGGAGGACACTGTAGTAGTAGCTTCAGCAGCTGATTATCATGGGATTTATGCTTTGGCAGCTGGAATTTATGGATGAGAATTGAAGATTCTTGGTTGCCCCGCTCTTCCATTTCCGTCTACATTGAGGCTGCCTTTAAATGTTTGATGGAGTCTGCGGTAGCACTTCCTAGTGACTCTAAAAATAATCCAAAAATAATTGTGGGTAAAAGAAGGTTAAATATTTAAGTGGAATGTTTTGAAACATTCTTCAGGTGGAGGAAAAAAATGCAGTATATAGAGAAGATTAAGATCTTCCCACATCGCTTATGGCAGCCTCAGAAATCAGCTTCTACAGGGTGGGCACTGTTTTGCTTACCACTTGTCTCTTGTAGGGTAAGATTTTAATTTCTGGTTCTTTTGTGTTTGATCAGGGAACACAAAGGGTGGGCCTGTGCAGAATTGTAGAGAGCTTTTTAGTACTGGAAACATAATGGCTTTTTCTGAAGGTTAGATGATGAGTCTCCATATTCTTGAAACATCTGAGACGAGGGGGTTTTATCTGAGACAGGCCTACTGAGGAGCTGGGAATTTTCACAAAAATGCAGGGAGTTTGAGATACGTTACTTACACTTCATTGTTCTGTATGAGTTGTTAAAACATAAAGCATGCTAAATAATGTTACCATTATAGTAAATGTAACATAACTCTTGGATAATTTGCCACGTCTGCTGATTTGTCATGCTTTTTTAGGCAAGAAACCCAGGACCAAGGCTCCTAAGATCCAGCGACTAGTGACTCCTCGAGTTCTGCAACATAAGCGCAGACGTATTGCTCTGAAGAAGCAGCGAACTCAAAAGAATAAGGAGGAAGCAGCAGAGTATGCGAAGCTCTTGGCCAAGAGAATGAAGGTGAGTTTGTCCTTGCAGTTCAGCTGCATGGAATACCTCATACGCCAGAATCCATGGCTCTGGCAGACCTGATTGTGCACTTAGAAGTGCTGGCTCATTTTGAATAGGAGTATCTGAATGCAAATATAAACATAGCTGGTCAAATGGTTTTATGAGCATTTCCAACCATTTTTGCCAGTCCTAGAATAGTAGAATTAACCAGACCAATTAATTGAACTGAGAAGGTTTTGCAGGAACAGTTTTAAACTAGAATTCATTTGTGAACTAACTCGGATGCCAAAGCATTTGAGTGATTATGTGGAGAAGCAGGATCCATCATTTGACCTGAAGGAAGGTAACTTGGCAAGAAGTTTTTTGGTTGGATGAGTTTGCTCTTGCACATGAACAAGCCATGATTGCCAGAGCGATGCTTTTTGGAGTATTTGGCACAGAACTTGAGTGTTTTCATGAGTTCCAGACATAAATTGAGAGTAGATTGACCCCTAGTATGCTGTGAACTCTTACTAGTCTTCTTGCTGTTGTTTAAAGACGTGGTTCTGTACAGGTTTGGGTACCTGTAGAATTACTGCGGCCTGTGAAAGAAGGAAACTATTTTGCTTTATTGGCTTCAGGAATCCATTCTTCCTTCAAGTTGCTTTTTTCCTAGTTTGTATAGATGCTTTGAAGTGTTTGATGATGTTTAACATGTCAGTACTCACTTCATGCTGCTTTGCTCTTCAGGAAGCCAAGGAGAAGCGCCAGGAGCAGATTGCAAAGAGACGCCGGCTTTCTTCATTGAGAGCTTCTACATCTAAATCTGAGTCAAGTCAGAAGTAAAGATGTATGTGATACTAAAAATAAACACTTTTGGTGGCTACCTTCCAGTATGAGACTTTACAGTGCATATTGTTATTGGCCATCTTTAGTGGTCTGCATGAATAAACTGGAACCACAAACCTAGATCTCTAACCTCTGCTGTTAACACCTGAGTGTCACTAAAACAAAAAGTGTACCTTTCACAAATTTGCTCACTACTTAAATGTTAGTCTCTCAGCTGAGAGACTAACAAGCGAAAACTCATCAAAAACCGATACAGAGAAGTTTGTCGTAGAAACCCCTGCTGAAGTGGGGCAGAGTGCTGTCAGGTCTGAGCATGTTTTAAAGGATGGAGACTCCACAGCATTCCAGGCAACCTGTTTATGTTTCACCACATTTGCAGCTTAAAACCTGGATTTTCCTGTAGTAATAATTTGTGCCCATTGTGGGGCACCATTAAGAATAAGGCTCTGTCTTCTCCTCACCTGCCCATCAGGTATTTAGACACATGGAGAAGGTTCACCTTTGTTCCTAAGCTTTCTCCAGGCTGAACAGTGCTATCTCCATGATAGCACTGTTGCCTCCCCTGGGGTGACAGATGCTCCAAACGCTTCATCCCCTTTGTGGCCCCTCTCTTGAGTCATTCCAGGATGTCCAAGTCTCTTGTACTGGTCAGCCCAGACTTTGATGCAAGCACCCAGATGTCTCATTGGCACTGAGTAGAGGGGAGAAATCTTGTACCTGTACCGCTGTGCTGCTTATTTCAGCCAGGGCACTCGGCCTGCTTTACTCTTTGGGCACACTCATTCAGGCTGGCATATGGGCTGGTTGGTGTCTACTGAGAACCACAGGTCTTCCCTCAGCCTGCATTGGCCCCTGAGGGTAGGACCTTTGTGTTTCTGTGGACCTTATCAGATTTTTTCCAGCCTGGTGAGTTACTGGCTTTTCTTTAGAATACTAGAAATACTTATGGAATCATCTGTCCCCTCTGTGGGCAGCAGAAGTTTGTACAGAGCTGGGGAGACTTACCACTGAATGAGTATTCTGATGGTAGCTCTGGAGATGTGAAGGACCAGAGCTTCCTTAAGTTAGCTCCTGCTGTCCCCTTGTACCATCACATTCTTTCAAGTTTCCCATGTGAATTTGGCACAGCAGATAGCACTTCCCTCAGGCTTCAAACCCCAAGTCCTGCATTCGTGCTTCTTCAAGAATTCCTCAAACACAAGCTTTTGTTCATGTCTGTTACGCCCTCCCTCCTTCAGCCCTCCCTCCTTCAGCCTCGTTCCTCCACAGGCGGCATTAAAGGCAGTGTAGTATTTCTAGCAGACAGCATAAAGAAGTGACAAAAGCAGCCAAAGCAAGCAAAGTCACTATGATACTGACAAGATTATAATAGAAAAAGTCCAAAAGGCTTTCCTGTTGTGAATCTTCTCCACAATGTACCCATTTGTGCTATACACATCAGTTTACTGAGGAATGGCTGTAGGGTTTGGTATTCTTATTTTTACTGACCACCGTGCATGAGGGAGTTTGAAAGATTATTCATTTCTGAAGGCCAGAAGCACTTCATTTCTACTGCTTAAATTTCATCCCAGCCTTACTACTCCTCTCCCCACCCTGCCCCATTTGAAAAAAATAATAAAAAAAAAAGTCTGGAAAACACCCGTAAACCTGTATGTTATGAAGCAGGAGGCCCACCAGTGTCTCCCGCCGGCTAGGATGCATCACTGAAAAGCATCGCTCCGTCACCCCATTACAAAGCCACTGAGAAAACAGAACTCTGGGGGCCGCCTTCTCACCTACTGGTTAATGATGTTTTCCTGGTCAGCAGAGAGCAGCTCTACCAGGAGGCCAGGGTTCATGATTCCCTGCAAAGAAGATTTTGCCTCCCTCAGCTCATTTTTTTAATTCTTCTCACCTCTGCTAGTCCCCATGGCTTGCTTAGGGGGCCACAACCATTCCTTCTTACACATCAGGTCTCCACAAGTAATGCCATGTTTTCTCTTTCTCTCCCTCTCCCCACCTGCTCCCATTCCTTCCCACCATTCAGAAATCACTAAGGCACTGTGGAACAGCTCCCCAATAGAGCAGTCAAAAGTGTCTGCTTTTGCCAAAGCAAAGGCCAAATTTGCATTTAGGATTAAATTCTTTCAAGCTGGTGAGATCCAATGGCAAAAAACCTGAACAACTGAAATTTTTCACAGGATGCATACATACTTTATTTCGGGAAATACATTAAAAATTGCTTCTTCTTAGTCTAGGATATCTATACAGAATTGAGAATATGCAGAGTGCCCTTTTAAACTCAAGAAACATTTGTCAAATGTACAAAAACATTACAGAGAAACACTTGTTAATCAAAGCACAGTAAATGGATGCCATTTTTCAACAGTTCAAAACAGTCTCTAAACCAGTGCAAATTTTATTGCATTAAAGATAACTTCCCAGCTCACTTAATAAATTCATAATTTATTCACACTACATCCTTTAATCCTCATTACAACACAGTTTATTTTAAGCTCCTAAAAGGAGTTTAATGTGCTTCTAAAAACAGCAATCCCTTTTATTTGCACCACTGATTGATGCCCACTGAAAGAACAAAAAACCCCATCCGTTTCTCTCCTCATTATGTATCACAATATACAGCACAGTAGAAAGTCCAATTCAGCCATTCATTTTCAAGACTTAGAAGTTACAAGGGTGTGTATTTGTGTTTTTTTTGAAAAGGTCCATAATGAAAAGCTGATATACAGAAGGCACCTTAAGGTTTTTATTAATTAGAAGAAAAAAAAAGTTGCTAAAGATGTACAGTTATGTGAATAAAATGACCTGCTTACCATTAATGAAATAAAGTTATCTGCATTGAAACAATTGTTGGATTAAGAGCTTTAAAAAGAGAAAACTACTGAGTGGATTCTTCAGTTACTTACATTTTAATGATTTCTTTTAAAAATATAATTTCTATGATCTAATTTAATACACATTTTGAAAATATCCCCTATGTTGCAGTTATTCAAGGAAAGCAGTAAACTCCATGAAAGGTATATTCTTCTAGCTGCAGCAATACAGAAGGCCATTAATTCACAGTTTAAAAGGAATAAAATTACTCATTCATAAGTGCAACGTAGCTTGAGCTTAACCAATGTGAAATTCCACTAGGGAGAAGACTAAGTTACTTGCAAAACACATGAATTTAGTTTGAAACACATAAACTAAATAAACCCTTTTCCACTAAAATTGTATTGTCTAAACTTGAGTTATATAAAATGCGAAGACAGGGTATGACTATAAGTAACATACAGATGCTTCTAGGAACATGTAAAAGCTGCTACCTATTACTGTGTCAATACTGCAGCCACATCAGCCTCATGTACCTAAGGGGTTTTGAAAGTTGTTACGTCTTGATAATGTGCCAGAATATATTTGTCATTCATAAAGAAAACCCCTGTCACTTAAGAATCCCAATTTAAAACCTGTAAGAGCCCATTTGTTGTTGAAATTCTACGAAAAAATAGCTATTCTGATAGAAGAGCTACATGTAATTGTTTTATAACTGGATGACGGGTGCAAGACAGTATCTTCTCAGCAAAAATGACTGCAGTTCAACATCCTAGGGGCAAAAATTCAAGGAAGGTTCTCTGTGATAGTAGTTATTCCAACATAAACTTTCTAAGATTTTGGCCTAAAAATTCTAAAATTCAGTAAAGGTTTGCATCCACGTATGTAATCAATTTGGTTTACACCCTCACTTTGTGCACAACTGCAAGGTTTGAAGATGACATGGATCTGCGACAATTTTCTTCACATTCATACATGACAGTTCCAAAATGCAGACAGAAAAGCCACCTCCCCCTGACCACTGGGTGCTGAGCTACCAGAAAGCATTTGGAGGCAAGGGTTTTACACACGAGCAAAATGTTACGTTTTCTGCTTACACTGGAAGGAAAGCAGAAACAACATCGAGGTTCTCCACACCTCTCCTTCACAACATTTTGTCCAGCTCATTCGTGCACTATGGATTCAGACTATGGACCACTAGGAGTGGGGTGTCAAATGAATCAGAAGCATTTGTAGGTAACTAAGTCATTCCTACATAGGCCAGGAAGTTCATGCTGTTACTGACTTACAGAGAACTTACTACGCCTTTAGCATGCAATTTTCAGAAGTGTTTGCAATGCACTCCCAAAAATATTTTGAAGGCTTTTCCCTCTTTATTTTTGGCCAGATTTTCAACTGTATGAATACTGAGCCATGCTAAACTACTTTATGCCACACGCTCCTCTTCCGCATGCTCACAGTTCTTGCAGCATTCCAACTAGGGAGGCCTGCATCTCAGAAAGTTTGTGTAGGAAAACCTGCAGTCCCTACCTGTCTCTAGGAGAAGACCTAAAAGTTTAAGGAAGAACTGGAAGTGTCNGAGATTTCCCTTTTTAATTCAACTATGGATTTCATTCAAGAGCCAGCTGATTAGTTAGCTATTGAAAACGAGGCATTAATAAAATCCAAATTTAAAAGAGTAAGCACTTACTTTTGTCATTCCATATTAAAGAACTCATTTCAATACACAGATTCAAGATTTCAAGTAATTAAATGCAGGACTTCTACCACTCTGAAATCCAAGTACATACAACAGGAATAGAAGTTCAGGTAGTAGTACAGGAATGCCAATATGCAGAAGCAAATCAAAGCAGGTTTAATCCTGCAGCTGTCCTTTTCCCCTCAGGCTACAATTATCTGAGGCTTTTAATGTTTGTTTAGTGTATATACACAGGGAAGGTCTTACACTTAGCATTAGATGCTGTGACACAATCTGCTCTGCTGTTTTTACAACACTACTGCCTGATGAATCTATATTTTCAAGCAACAGATGGGAAAGTTGTTTTGAAACAAAGGTGATCTGCTTACAGAGTTTAGTTTATAACAGTATTGTTTACTGTGGTTTAGAAATTTGGATGTCACCAGTTATCTATAACAGCACCCACCAGAGAGATTTTCCTTGTAATTTAATGAGCTGGGAGAATTTAAGGATAACTAAAACTTGATTCCTTGCAAGATGCATCACATAACCTTATGTCCATTTAACACTCAAAAATAATCTTTCAATAGCTGTATGTTTGAGATTAGTAAAAAATCATACAGGAAAATTTGCCAGTTTGATTTGTAGAAGTATTAAGTTGTTCGGACGAATGCTTCAGAGAGACTTTTTACTTTAAAAGGATGGAACTGCACATGTCAATTATATAACAGAAGTAAAGAGGAAAATATGAAGAATCAAATTCTACTCTTCCATTGTGATGTAGGTCAGATACCTGCAAGCAACCATGCATAAGCTCAAAAAAATAAAGAATGAAAAGAAGTTAGTGTGAGCTTTATTGCTTTTAATTGTTGAGAAAGCACAATATTTTCATCAGGAGAGAATCTGTCCGGGCAATATCCCCATATTAACTTAGGATCAGCACTTTTAGACAAAACACAAGGAACTAGTCTATAATGCAAATGTATTTTGTCACATAGTGCAAACCCTTCGTTTTAGCCTCATGAAAAAACAAAAGTTGGTTCTGTTGTTTCATGTAGACGCAGTTCCAGACAGATCTTCGTCCCTCATCATTTTCAAGAATGAAAATTTTTAAAAAGAGAGAGAGTAGTATGAATTAAATACATTCACACTCAGAAGCGATTATAGTTTTAGCTATGCTCCTTTAACATGCTACAAGTTTCACTCTTTTTTTCTCTAGGAGTAATTCCACCAGAAAAGCCACAGCATTACATTTCAGCAAAAACTTTGGAATAAACCTTATCATATTCCTCGAGTAACATTTAAACTGTTGACCACTATCCAGGCTCTTCTTGCCAAGACTATGATTACTGTAGTCAATTAGATATGCCAGGTGAGGAAGTGTCTCATCTACTACATGTAGTCCAAGAGATGGATTCATCTTCTCAGATTATACATGCAAGCTCTGCATTTATGCTAATATACACTTTAGAGACCACATTTATAAATACATTTTAATTGAAATATTGAATTTGGACTGTCAGTGCAAAATAACTAACCCACAGGATACCAGAAAACCATGGGAGAGGATGAAAAAGAATTCAAAGAAAGACACTTTTTAAGCACACATGCATACAGTATGCTTTAGCACATTTTTTTCAGACAATATCTGTTTGACAAACCTTACATGTATCCTGATATCATTTAAGCTTCCTATCTAATTCTCAAAGTCATCCACTTCAGAGCTGCTCAGTGTAGAAGTCCATTATTACTTTGGAGAAAGCAGCAGTGCGTTCAGAGGATCTTTAATTTGTCAGATAGAGAATCCAGGAAAATTGAGTGTAAATTTCTGGTTTTTTTACAACTATAGACTATACATGATGAAAAGGTCAGCCAAACAGAAAACACTGACTGGGACAAGGGTCAGGTGAAGGGCAGCAATTTTAAGCAATGTGATCTGACAACTGCATTGCAACTTCCAATCCAAAGACTCAAGTAATTACATTCATACATATCACACACCAATAAAAAGATGCCTCTTTGGGTAAAGGCCACTTTAAAGTAGTAGTGAAGAATCTTGAGTATTCTGTGGCAGGAAAGGTATTTCATTAAAATACACAAATATCAGCGACCCTTAAGGAAGTCACCAATCGTAAGCTGCTGTTTAACCATCACCTTTTTGAACAACTTGATATTGTGGAGGAAAGATTTGAGGCAGGAAAAGGAGAAGTATATACAGGAACAAAACATCAGATCCACCACTGAAACCAACTCACACTATAGTTTTAAAACATTTTAAGGTACTTCACATCCTGTCTTATGAGATGAAAGACAAAAATGAATGTTGTAGCTCAATGAAATTGCTTTGACAAATTGCTCAGGTACCACCTTTTGGGATTCAAAGTGTATATATCACCATGCTCCTGGTTTGTTCACCTTTACTTTTGTCTCACTGAAGTTTAGTGTGTCTTCCTCATTTTTATATTAAAGGTGCTCCAAAGTACTTCCTACAATACTCAACCCTGCTGCTTGGTGGAGCATCTATTTTCTGCATCTTTTCAAGAGCATCCTTTGGTAGGTTTTCATGTGCAAGTCTGTATTCACTATCAAACACCTCTGAAATAGAAAAAAACATAGTTGAAGTTACTTAAGGAACCCTTTAAGGTGCACAGTACTGTTCTTATAGAATACTTGCAGTCATTTTTATACAACAACAAAATAATTATCTTAACTAACCACTGATTTTTTCTTTTCTTTTTTTTTTTAATTAATGTGCATCTTCTCAGGGAACCTGAAAAACAAGTTCATGATGGAGCACTACAATGCATCACCGCGAATGCTCATTACTTCTATCACAGTTCAGTTTGCCTGTTTCCAGGGTACTTCTCCTGTCACATCCCATAATTAAGTCCTATTTGGTACTACCCAAGCAAAGGAAGTCAGGGTACAGATCACGAAGAGGTGGGAAACCAGATGGTTAAATAACATAGGTGTAATATGCGGGTCAGAGAAAGGTGGTTAAGACTGAAACAGTCAGACATGAGGAATTAAAGCTTCAAGCTAATAAATTTGTTTAAAAGTAACTGATTACTCATTTCAAATAAAGTCAAAATTAATGGCCCCCTCCGAACTACATTTTCATAAAAGCAGTATCTACTTTAAGAGTGGCAGCACAGTACTCTGCACTAAAACACAGTAATGGAAGAGTTACTTAGAAAGTCATGGATGGAAAGTTGGTTTTATACACTAGTTTCATATAAAGTATTCATATATTTCGTACACAGGCAGTATGCATTTTTACTTACCAATATCAATGTTCTCTCTTCCAAGAGACACCAGAGACAGGAAAAGAATTTCTCTATAAAAACTCCTAGGAAATATTTTGAATTGCAAGTCAATGAAAGCACCAACTATACTAAAGTTAGAAAGTCAATGTTGAAGACACTAATCTTGCATTAAGTAGTCTCTACAACTGTTATGTGAATTTTACATGTGAAGCAAACAACCCATCTACAAGATTAGTAGCTTAAGGTTTTTTCATCCCTGAGTATTCTTCCTTAACATGTGAAGTTACATTATCAACAAATACCAGCAGTTCTGTTTTCTATGAAAAATCCCTCTGTCAAACATGCCATAAAAACTCCAGGAAAAAAGAACAAAAAAAAAAAAAAATTAAGCACCACTTGTTTACCAATTCATTCCTGCCTTGAGGGTGAAGTACAGGAAGCAAGTTTATTTCAGTTCATCCTTACTCTGTTTTTTGTTTCAGAATGTTGCAATCTAGCTCAGAACCCTACATCATTAAACAACTACATATTAATTTTTTTCCTTGTGGAACTCAAAGACTCTCTTCTAGGCAAACTAGTCCTTCTTTCTTTTCAGTAACTACAAACTATGTAAGCAAAGATGACTTAGCATGTTAGACTTCAGATGAATCTTGTATCTGCTGTAATTTACTTTAGATCATAGAATGGTTAGAGTTGGAAGGGACCTTAAAGATCATCAAGTTCCAACCCCCCTGCCTGACACCTCTCACTAGAGCAGGTTGCTCAAAGCCCCATCCAGCCTGGCCTTGAACACTTCCAGGGATGGGGCAGCCACAACTAGATGCTGTACTTTTGTATGAAGCTCTGCTGAATTGCAGTGCAGATGGGAAAAAACATACCGTACATGTCTCTCTCTGTTTATGGATCTGTTGCATCCACTTTTCTTAGCCAGGACTCCAGGCTGGTAGAATTTTAGTAGGTATAACTGGGTAGTTTGGAGAATATTCCAGACACTGCAACAGGATGCTGCACACTTGTATTTATCAATTTGCTAGATCTGCAGCAGAGCCAATATGCAGATTTTCTTTTAATTAAAGAACTACACTTCACCATTCATTTTGGATTAATTATGCATCTGGATACAGAATGCATCTGTTTGTAAACACAGGCATAACAAAAACATACACAGTGTTTGGTGCACACAAATGAAACTGAATATTCCTAAGAGGTCCTTGTGGAAATATCATTATGAAGTGCATATGGTCTGATCTTGCTTAACTTTGATCACAGAGAAAGAAAGAAGAGATTACCCCTTTACCTCTGTCGTTTCACATCAGGCTTAACTTTCTGTAAGAGCAGGTTGATTGGTTTAACAACGTCATTGTGCTGAATACTGAGTTTGATGTTCTCCAGCAAAGTGTTTGTTTCCTGCTGATCTTCTGCCACTGTGGAGGGTCTCTTTTCAGAAGAATCTGAGAAACACAACAGTAAAGATTAGAGCACTAACAATTATTTTTTTTAACCTTAATAAGCAGAACATATTTCAGAAAGCAAGATGTATATGTAGAACCTCTACTCATTTTACAGAGATTTGTTGTTACAATGGAAAGTCTTTGCCTGCTTATAGTCTTTACTCCATCACAAAAGCAAAATGATGAACCAAGTATTCATATTCAAAGGCTCTCACGTAACAGAGAAATACAAGAGACTGAAGAGTAGCCATTGCTCAGATCCCAGGCAGCATCTGATGAGATGTTGCCTGGGATGGTTTGTTGGCTCAGATTTATTGTTGTATTTACATTTCAAAAACTAATTTCACTTCAAGATTATTTTTACCAAAAAGAAATTTAAAAAAAAAAAAAAAAAAAAACCAAAAAAACACTGTCATGTTTCTTGTGAAAGAAACTTTTCTTATCTAAGGCCAGGCTGGATGGGGCTTGGAGCAACCTGCTCTAGGGAGAGGTGTCCCTGCCCATGGCAGGGGGGTTGGAACTTGATGATCTTTAAGGTCCCTTCCAACTCTAACCATTCTATGATTCTATGATTCTAAAGCCCTTCTTAAATGCACCTAGAATTCACTGATAACTCTGAAATACATAATGCACAGTTGTGTCAAACAGGGGAAAAAAATACCAAGACATTTACCATCACAATTTGTTGCTTATGTTGCCACTTCCAAAATAACACTGGAAGTTTTCTTTGGAAAACTGTGACTTGTGAGGGAATAGTAAGCCCGCCTACTGGCAAAAAAATAAGGCTATAGATTATGCAGCAAGTATGTTTACTGTAAATGAAATGTAGACCAAGGCTAGAAATCATAATCACACCAAACTAAGGTTTTCATAAAACTGACATGTATGATGGTTTAAAAATGCCATTTGCCGTTTTCCAAATAGGCTCTGCAGCAGTGTCAGAAAGTATCTAAAATACTACTACCTTCATTCTTTTGCTCCTTTATTTAATACATATATCTATGCATCTTCACTCATGTCTGAATGCTTTACAGACTCTTTTCATATATTATGCTCAAATCAATACGCTTTCATAGAAGCTGAGGGAAACACCATATATTATTCTGCGGTTTTCACTGCAACGTTCTGAGCTGTCTGTTTATTTTTAGGCCACTTTTCCACAATCCCTTTTTTTTTTTTTCTCCTTACAACTAGAATTGGCATGCTCCATAGTCTATAGAACAGTTTTTAAAAGTTAAAACTCAGACTGAGAAGTTCAGGTCAACAAAGAGTTTTCTGCTGATCAGAAGTAATGAAATGTTAACCAGCCTACCCTTTTTTTCTTTCTTCCAAATCAAGTTATGGAAGGCAAAAACTTTCTTGGATCTTACTTTTCAATAGTCAAATTGGCTGCCAAATGCACATATTAATGGGACTTGTTACCTTCCACTTATTTACAAAAACACAATAATCTTTTCTGTAATACAGTCTTCTTTTTCACGTCTGCCAGATGACAGTGAAACATTCAAATCAGGTGAAGCTTATTTACTACTATATTTAGAGCAAATCCTCACAGACTGTTTACAATTGTATGACACACAAAGAACAGATAACATACCTTTTCACACGTGTAAGTAAGGTATTTTCACAAATAATTTGACATCAACACTATGTTAAGTACCTACGGGATTGCAAATGCTTTACACACTAAAAAAGCTTTCCAACTCCATGGGCAGCGTACACTTCAGACAGTACAAAACAACTGTTTCTTTCCACAGCTTCTGCTCCCTCTAACATTCATTTTACTTACTGAGATTTCTCCAAGACATATACAGGGGTTCCCCTGGTTCTTGATGGAGGTTAATATTGTCCCACAGAAGATGGATGTATACCAGCTTGCTATCTTGAGCAAGAGATGTCAAAGGAAGCTAAAACATGAGGAAAGGGGAAAACTTTTAAAAACATCAATTCAGTCCAATTATTTAAAAAAACTGCTCTTTTTTACTCATTTTGCAAACAAAATGATTCACTTTATTTAACTTGAATCCAAACCAAGCAGAAACAGTTGCTGTCTTCTACAGGAAACTGCACTCAACCAGAGCAAAGTCAGAAGTACTGCAGATCTAATTGCCTTTTCCAGTTTACCCTAATGTAGGAAGAGCATCCAGTTTTCTACAGATATATGAAGATATTTATGAGTATGTATTTGAAAATATTTTTTGTGCATCAAACACATCACTCGATTTGTACCACTTATGCCATACCTTAGTATTTTCTGATCTGATTAAGATTCGGTATGCATGTCTATGTGTTGGTCTTCCCAACAAGCAGAAAGAATTTGTATTTGCATACAAATACAAACCAATTATTTCCGTTAAAAATATGACAATCAAAACAATAGTTCCATAATCATTCTATAAAATTAAGTGCCTCTGGAATCACCAGTACAATAAGAATTATCAGGCAAGAACAATTTACCATTAGTGTAGTAATTTAAAGTACTACATACAAGATATTATATCCCATCTTGTGGTTTTCCCTGCTAATGCATTGTATTTTTCCAGTATGCTTTACATTTCATTACTCTTCATTATTCATTTCATTATTCTTCAGATACATTTCCTGGAAAATTGTTCTTGGTTCTAGGTGTGGGCTTTTTTTATAAATTGAGGGAAATAATTTTAAAATTAAAGTGCATACAGGCAGATAGGAAAATACTACCTTTTCACACATGTTATATACAAATATGTATTGAATTTGCTACTTACATACACAAAACACATACATCTCAGAGAAAACATCTGCTCCTTAAAATGGTAAAAGCAAAATACTCCAAGATACCATCCATTTTACGTTCTTGTTTTACTCATATAGCAATGAAAGTCAGTGGAGTTTGAATGGCAAAAACTATTAGTATGTGGATCAAAACGTGTTGCAATTTATGAGTTCTCCACAGACACGTCTTGTTTCCTTCAACATATCAGACTTCTCCTTAATGAGTCTTACTCTAAAATTTCAGTGCTGTTTTCACACATCTTCTTTCAAGACTTCTTGCAGGAAACAAACTTATCTACTCATATTACAAAAACCAGGAACCTGGATCCAAGCTGATCAACTACCTACGCACTTATTTTGAGCAAAACTCTCAAATTTAGCTTACTCCAACATCTACAGTGCTAATATGAGGAAGCCACCTACCTGCACTCCATCATTACAGTGTTCAGATGTTAGAATGAGTCCAGGTAAGTTGCTAGGCAGATCCAACCGTCGGAAATACCAAACAAGGTTCCAGAAAATTATGGGATGTTGATTGATGAATTTGGATGTATGGATTACTTGCTCTCCCTCATTTTCCAACAGTGATTCAAGCTCCTTACGCAGTACCAAAGGGCTCAAGTAGGGTACAGACACAGGAAGAGGATTAGGTCTTTTTATTAAAGGATCCTAAAAATAAAACAAGACAGACAAATGAAAGAAAATTTGTTTGGTGGGGGAATTATTTTTTTTTTTTAGTTTTGTTGTTGTTGTTGTTTTGGTTTGGTTTTTTTTTTCAAAAATCAAGACTGTTTCCCAGAAATACTCTTCAGGATTACTTGCCCTGAAAACCTCCCACTGCAATTTCTTTTGATATTTGGAAGAAGCCTCTGGAAATATCAAACACATAATAACTTCATAGCATCAGTAGTTTTGACTGTTGAGATGTTTTTTAACTTTGAAGAATAATCACCAAAACTCTCCCCGTTATGTGATACAGCTTGAAACTACACAATCAGGAACAAGTTATTTAAGCCAGTGGCAATGGAGAATGCAGAAAATGCAAACCTGAATCATGCACTGAACCATTAAGACAGCTTTTTTCAAAGAAAAGCACAAGAGAGAAGAAACACTTAGTTCCACACGCAGGAACGTGTAGTAGACTCACTACTACCTTTTACCATCTCCCACCCACTCAGCAGGTAAGCCTAAAAGAATATAGAGTGTAAGGAAATGCATGGAAAAGGAATGAACTTTCACTCTTGCAACAGT
This sequence comes from Thinocorus orbignyianus, assembly GCA_013400375.1. Lineage (NCBI taxonomy): Eukaryota > Metazoa > Chordata > Aves > Ciconiiformes > Thinocoridae > Thinocorus > Thinocorus orbignyianus. The sequence continues at coordinate 59,197 of VXBW01005245.1, forward strand.
GTGTTGTTTGCTGTCATGGAGTGCTCCACTGCCAACCTGACCTTTATGTCCTGTAACCCTGCCCAAATAACAACCACCCACGGCAGTCACAGTGGGTGCACCTAGTTGTGATGGCTGCATCTGGCTCCACGTGCTTTCAGGGACACAGGTAACAACACAGCAGCCAAGGGCTAACTTGAACAATGCGCCCACCTAGCAACAATGCTGGTACTGTGGTCAATATGCAAATATGACTACAAGCCAGTCATCTTGCCCCCATAAACAGTGAACAGCACAACAGCACCTCAAGCTCTTTCACACGGCGGTGGGCTGCATGCCAGGATTTCTCCCCAAGTAGAGACATAGTGCCTTGCCATCTCAAATCCTGTTAAAACACTGCCATATTTACTATCCAACTTGGTAAAAACCCTGTTTTATATCAATAAATGTATTGCTGCCTCTCCCTAGGAGTTAAGTGCATGTCTGCATCTGCAACATTTGCATGGCTATCTTTAGTCTGCTGTAGGAGTGTGGTTATTTCTAAAACAAACTTTAAGTCTCAGAGAGACGAAGACAAAGACTTGTTTCATTATGCTAGAGAGAACATTTCAAATCAAGAAGTGCTGATAGTACAACGTATTGACAAAACAATTTTAAATTAACTGAACTAAATTTTATTTTGCATAACATGAAAACACGCTTGGCCATTCCTCTCCCCAAATGGACAGGAATGCAGATGGGAGAACATAACTCATTGTAAATCCATCATACTCAATACTTCTCTGTCAACTGAATGCACAGCTTCCAGACTTACCACAACTTCTTGCAAACTATTTGGAAGACTAACTGTTGAAATGCCATGAGATGGTCTCTGGGAAAGATCAATGTTTTGCAGTGGGCCTCCAACACTGTGGCTCCGAGTCAAGGACACTCCCCTTTTTGGTGGATTATTGGCAGATGTCTTCACAGCTCTGGGGTCTTCACTCTGTTCTTCTGCCACATCACTGTTTGGATTTTAGAAGAGAATATGCTAATATTCAGCAGGTATCCCAAAGCAAGTTTCTCTATTAATAAGGAATCACAGTCATCCAGTTATCTCCATGGTTTAGGGAAAATAAAACAAAATGCCTCTCAGAATAGTATAACCACCCCTCCAGAAAAGCAGCTAGGTATAACTCAAGACATGAATCTGAAAACACTGCAGTTCTGTACAGGTAACACTGCTCTAGTACACATTCATCTTGCTTAGAACAGCGACCTACAGTTTTGTCAACACACAAAGACTATTTTGTTCTGCGTATGCTTTTTTTCACTTCCTCTTCCCTTTACATTTACTTTTTCTAAATGTCATAAACAGCAAAAATTTTATAGACAACAATTTGAATGCTAAAATAACTGGAAAAAAAACCCAATTCTAAGTGTCAAACTCAGCCAGCGAGATAACTTAGCCAAAATCCCCCTATAGGCTTATCAAATTCAACCCATACAGTCAAGCTGCTTGCAGATCTGGAAATATTCATTTTGTGCCCTTACAACTGAAACAATGGATAAAAACAATTCAACTACAGTACAGAAGAAAAAAAACCATGTAGTGAAACAGAAAGTGCCTGCTTCAAAATTATCTGCAGAGTGGGAAGAGATTAGTTTGTAGAGGTGAACTTCACCTCTAAGTTTGACTTTAGTTAGAAATATACAACATCAAAGTTAAGATATTAATATAAAAACATAATTGGTACATAAACTAACCTTCACTTCAGAAGTAGAGAAGAAATACTGGAAGTGTTGAGACACTTCTGACAGAACTAACAACCCTGTTTTACCCACCTCTGCTCAGCTGCAGAGCTAGTTTCTTCAGCTATGGTGTGGCTGGACTGTGGGTGATCTGAAAAACTGATCAAATCAGCAACAGCTTGACCAGACAACAGTTTCTGCTCCAGAGGATCCGCAGTTAATGGAAGGGTACCACTCTGTAAACTGTCACCTGAAGTACTTTGCTTCAGGAAAAAGCTAAGTTACAGAGAAATACAAAGATTAAGATGTAAGCATAAAGGAATTTTAAAAGTTACTATTTTCTACATTTGCTTCCAAAAAGTACAAAAGCCAAGGAAATACAATATTAAAAAGCTTGACAACGGGACACCTCTCTCCACTGTAACTTATATAGGCAGAGCATACAGAGATTTCATCTGCAAAATTAAAAATCCTATGCTGGACCCAAGTCATTAAAAGTGACCTTAATTTGTCCTGGTTCCCAATCAACAACAATGTATCAATAGCTGACATCACTGAAAAGGGTTGCTATTGTAATGTGACAATACAGAGAAGAGAACCAGACATCATTACAGGCACAAAATAACAGGAACATGTCTCCTGCTTTGCTAAGGTGTTAGAAGTACACACTCTACACCACTTGAGAATGCTAATGCTGCTCCACAGCAGTAACAACCACAGTGAGGATTCATTTTAGACTACCTTAAAATAAGTTCCAGCCTTCACAGGGCAATTAAAAGAGGCAAAAATAGTAAGCAGAGAAGCTTAAATTGGAGAACTACTGGAGGAACAACAAGCTGGAGCATTTGTAACTAAAACCTGTTAGCAAATAAAATTTGTGAGAAATTCTTTGCTGACAGATTTAAAAACTTTTTCATATGGTCTTAAAAAGTTCATGATCCACTATCTTTTAAAAGCTAAACAAAATGAAAACAGACTTATACCTTCTGTACATCTAGGCTTACAAAGAAAATATGAGAAGCTGTGCTTTTTGGCTGTTCTATAATGAAACTCAATAGTTTACATTAATTATAATTTCTTTCAGTACAATCATGATTGTCAAACAGGCAGTGACGTTCTTCCAAACATCAAGACAAAAATACTAGCAGTAATAACTGAGATCCTTTTGTGAAAAAATATAACCATGTACAAGTGCAAAGGTAGAAAGACAGTATCTATAAACCCCACCAACCTTGCAGAGCTGCGTAGGTCTTTAAATTCAACATTAAGTAAAGGTAGGAAGGTACTTTTACAGAAAGGGCAGGTAGTGTTCAAGTTCGAATCATCTGCTGTCCATCCAGCCATAATTTCTTCATCATAAACCAAAGCACCACAAGCTCTACATTGAGAGCAGCTTGACATCAATACCTAGAGCAGCAGAGAATGGTTATTATCAGTCTTGTTTCAAGGTTCTTTTACAATTGGCTCTGTAGGCTTAGCATTCACAGGAGTTTACCAGGTATCAGAATGACACTTGGGAGGTTCATCACTACTTACACACCACACTCAAAGTTACCTTGTCCACACAACTTTTACCTACGCAATGCAAACACTAATAATTTTTTTTTTTGGTTAGGTATTTTGAGACCTGGAAGAAGCATTACCCTATCAGACTCTAGGCACAGAGGAAGCTTCTGTATCTTCTCACAAAAGCCACCAGTACAAGGGGAAATCCAATACCAGTGGAAAATACATAAACCTAACAAAAGTCTCATCACTAAACTAGATTGAGAACTGGGGAAAACGTAGTAAAACATAATCCTGTACTAGCTGAAGAAGGGTCTATAAACCATGCTTTTTAGGCTTCCTCTTATATCGTTGTTTCAATCTCACAGGGAACTAAACCAAAAAAACACCATCAAAACCATAAAACATATTTTAGATCAACAGAGCAAATATTTTAGATACTTTTCTTTTCTTTTTCTATAATGCAGTGCAAACCTACTCCTCCAGAAGATCAAACAAAAGAAAACGACACAGGACCTAGCAAAATAACACTATGGATGAAAGAAAAGCATCCAAGGCAAACACAGTGACCATTGCCTATGATTCCAAAGTCTGAAAGTGGTAACTGAAACAGAGACATGTACTAAATCATTAGCGTACTGGGTTTGGTTGGGACACAGGTAATTTCCTTCACAGCAGTCTTTATGGTGCTTGACTGGTGACAAGCTCTGTATTGATCACACATCAACATTTTAGCTATTGCTGAACAGTGCTTTACACACTGCCATGGGCTTTTCATTCTCATTCTGTCCCAAACCCAGCAAGCAGGCTGGGGGTGGACAAGAGGTTGGGAGGAGACACATCCAGGACAGCTGACCTCAGGTGACCAAAGAGATACTACAAAACATCACCCTGAGTGATAAATTGGTGTTTTGGGGGGAAAGAGTTTTTCCAAGGCAGCTATTACTTGGGGTGTCATGGTGCTGACAGACTGTCTATGCATCACTTGGGAGGTTTTTTGTCCCCACTCAGATTGTCCTGTTTTTGATGTGTTTTTTTCCCCCTAATTTACTTATTAAATTGCCTTTATCTCAACCTTCAGAGCTTTTTTCTTGTTTCTTCCAATTCTCTCACCCACCCTGATGAGGGAGGAGTAAGCAGGCGCCTGGGTGAGGGCTTTGCTGCTAGATGTGGTCAACCCACCACAATTATTTAGTAACAACACATAATTTTCATAAGGGGACACACACACAAGACAAAAAAGGTTGAAAGGGAAAAATAAAAATCTTGTTTCCTCTTTTAATTTCTGTCTCATTTCAAGTTTTGGCCTTTCCCCCAATTGTATATTCCCTCTATAGATGAGAGATACATAAAGTCATTCAATAGACTTTTTTTTTTTTTAAAGCTTCTATCAGATCCCGTGCTAAAATTTCCAAGAATCTTTGCAGTAGAAGCATGGAAAAAATTGTTAAGAAAATCCAATCATAATCCAACTAAAGAGGCAATTAATGCACACTGCAATACTGAATAATTATATAATTTATTTATTAGTTTATTAATCTTACCTCCATTGCATAGTTCTGGAAAATGCTGGATAAACTAGTATTATGTGAAGAGCTGTGCTCTGACTTCTCAGAATCTAGAACTTTCATACTTCTTGCGAACGAAACTTCACCTGCACAGAAAGAGTTGTTTGGGTCCTGTATTCAAGGAAAGAGTAATTCATCCATTCCTAAAGAAAACCATTTCTCTTTGACCTAAAACAGAAAATTGTACCAGAAAACCCCCAAACATATGCGTAGCTCTGTAACTTCACTGATACATGGGTAAAAATCAATCTTGTGATTAACTTTTCAAAGTTATTTTTATCTAACACAATACGTCACAGACTGGTAAAATTAAAAAAAAAAAAAAAAAACAAGAAAAAAAAACACAGTAGATTACTACTACAGAGAACAGTACTGAATGGAAGTACAAATTTACCTGTACTTACCTTAAGGGCTCGACAGTTTCAGATTACCATGGCTTCCATTGTTATGAATGATTTCACAGGTAATGGTTTTCTCTGTTGTATTATAAAAACGTTATGAGGGAAACAAACTCCCAAAAAATCTCACCTGCACTATAATGCTGTCTTCCTGCATCTCCACTGCTACTATTACTGCCAAGACTAGTAGTGCTCTGTGCAAGCTCGCTCGTAATCAGCCCTGAGACTCCAGTTCTTGATGACAGATTATCTCCTAAAATACTATCTTCAAAACCAGCAGGGAAGTTAAAGTCTGGTCGATTGTTTTCATCCTTTAATACAAGAATAAAATTAGCATTTTAGAGTACTTCCAGATGCAGTATTTGACTTCCATCTTCATCCTAATAAATAAATAATTAAAGCAGCAGCTTAAGACAAAAATCCTGATGTAAAAATTATTAGATGTAAGATAAATCTACACAATGCAAAAAGAGCAGATATTGGAGACACCGGAAGTATATTGGAAAAATGGAATGCTTTAGTAGTGAAAATAGTTAGCTGAGAATACAATTGAGTGACAGAGTGACAGGGATATAACCTTCTTCATTACAGGAGAAACGTGAAAAATTATGCAGAAATTGTGATTTGGCAGACATTGCACAAAATGAAGGAATTATCAGAAAAAAGTCCAAGTTAAAGTCGTATTTTCAGAAATAAAGACAAGAATACATACCAGTGGACATGCTGCAGCAATAACACAGACACTAAGACACAGTATAGGACAAAGTAAAATAGTCAGGATATTAAAAAGGGGAAGTTGCAAAAATAAAAGAGGAGAGAATGAGAAGATCATTGAAGGAAATTAAAATAAGTCATGTTAAGGGAATTATGATTTGCCATTAAACAAAACTTTATGGAATTGGTCAGTATAATAGAAAGACACAGAGGAAGAGCTAGTCACGGGGGAAAAAAAAACTCAGGAAAGAAAGCAACCAGTGAGTTTTCCTCATCACAGGCAAAAACTAGTTAAAAAAAATTAAGAAAAATGTTTGTGGAGTTTAAAAAATTTATTTAGTAGAACGCTATTAGTAATGTGAGTTAAAACTGTTTCATGCAGACAAAGTCAGACAGCTATCTTCCCCTTTCCCACCTTTTACAGAGGTTGGGGGGAAAGGAGGGAGAATTTGAAAAAGGAAACAAGAAGCTATCTTAAAAGCCTGAAGAGAGGAGTTGAAAGATCCTTACAGCCAAACACCAGATTGAGGGGTTAACTGAATGAAAGACAGGCCTTCCTAAGACAGAAAACTGTTCGGAAGTAGAATAACAAGATATATGCAGAAAGGAGGAAGTTGTAATATTCATCTCCTTTTTCATTCATGTCATTATACTCTGAAATATTTTCATCTGAAAAAGACCAAGTTAATCAATTGTGCTCATACAGGAAACCTAACATTTAGTTTCCAAATTCCTGACAAATGAATTTACTAGATCTAAATCTGTCCTTTGCTACTTTCAACTTTAGTCCTCACCAACGCTACATCTTAGGTTTGTGATTTTTTACAATCTTCCATCAATTTTTTAAAGATAAGACAGGAAATATGGTAAAAGATGATAACATTTTATTCTTACGAGGGTTTCTGGGTGCCATTTCTTTAGACATAACTAAAAAGATAAATAGCTGAATAAATAAATGGGGGGAAAGTTGAGAACAAAAAGTCAAAATTTAAGTTTACTGCATCAAGAGCATTTAATTTGCTTTTGTCTGAAAAGTGTTTTTCAATGACAGAGGAAAATTTTTATTAGTTAATATAAGTGAATGCTTAATAAAAAATACCATCTTGTGAAGTAATCTTCTGAACACAGAAGTTACCCCTCTAACTTTGTCTCCCCAGATTTTCCATATTGAAAAACACTTGCCTCATCGTCCGAGTAATTATATGCTGAAGTTACAACTCCCCACATCTTACTGGCCACATTGGCGGCCTGCTTCATGCCTGATTTCAGGACATCCATTTTTGGTCCAGACAGTATATTGTCTAATTTCAGATTGGATAAAGTTGTTACGACAGATCCTATTGAGCCATGTGGAGAAGAATGACTCAGTCCTGTTAAAGATGAAGACCGCTCCTTTTGAACTCGTGGATGGGTTTGTTGCTTTGGTCGTCCAGTGAACGTTTTGGATCTGGAGACAGAGGGACTTCTATTTTCATAAGGCTTGGGGGATGGCAGGACAGGATCCAATGGCAGGCTTGACCTCCTTTCTTGTGAGTGACCAAGCGTACCAGACGCTTCTGCTTCCCTATTTGGCTTGTGCAGTTCCATGCTGGGAAACTTACTACCCAATGGGTTTTTCATATTCATATAGCTCTCTATTTCATCTGCCAAATTCCGTGCTGCAACTGGTGATGCTAACTTTTCCTCAGGTTCTGGATGCCTTGGTTGTGTGCTGTCAGTAGCCAGCAAAGACAAAGGGTCCAAACCTACTTCAACATCTTCCCTTTCAATAGGCTTAACAACCCCATACAAGCTATTCCTTTTAGTCATTGCATCTTTCGATTCCGGTTTCTGGCTTTTGGACCCAGTTGATTGTTCAAGGTTCACATCTTCCACTGTGGTCATGTTTTCATCTCTTCCATTCTGAAGATGCTCCTGCCCTTCTCCAGGTTCTTCTAGCACTGGTGAAGACCTATGTTCCAATTCCCAATCACTCTCGGTCATAGAACTCCAAGTGCCACTTATGCCAGAAACCTGATGGTCAATGATAGGCTCAAAGCTGTGGGATTTATTTGTATGACAGGGTGAAGTTTTGGCCCCAGATAAAGCTGCTGTTAGGATCTTGGCATCTGCTCCCATCATTATTGCTATTTCTTTAGAATGCAAGTCTAAGCTGCCTTTCTTCAGCAGCATTCCTGCTCTGCTTTCACTGCTGAAACTGCAGCTTCTCTCTGAAAACAGTTTCTGCTTCTTCTGTCCTTTTTCACTTGTTTTCTTAGGAGACACATCACAAAAGACTACATCTTCAGTTGAATCCTGAGTTATGAACAGTGGACTAGAACCAGTTTCTAAAAGACAAAAGGCATTAAATATAGTATCTATGCACACCAAAAATATTTGTTTCCTGAAATCATGTGAAATCTCCTTATCTGCTAATCGGTGAGAAGACTAGGAGCCCCACAATCTCAAGGTATCTATTAGTGCATTAATCCACTAATATTAACAAGTTATTTTACTGGCTTGCAAAGGCATCCTGCAGATCAAGTCACCTACTCTTGACTTTTTGATGTCCAAGCCTTTTATAGCTTCTACCTCCTTTCCCTGTGCCAACTCCCAGCAGAGAGAAGGTAATACATACATGAATTAAAGGAAAGTAAAATTATAAGATTGCTTTCTTTTTTTCCTTTTCCCCTCTAGAGCCATATTCACAGATCTATACATCAGACTCTGTGGTTCATTCCATTCTGATTTGGAAAAAAACCCTAACTATTGTGTGTCTGCACAACACAGAAGCATTACACTGTTTATGACACAGCCATATTTAGAAAAAGCTAATTAATTTTAGTATGTGAAAGATTAGCTTATATGCTCTAAATATTCCCATGTCCTCAGGGGGAACTGGGAATATTTATTGACTAGAAATTTGTGTTACCGAGGCAAACTCCTCCATAACACCAGGAATTCTACTACATTAGTATCCCAACAGAGGACCCAGTGTACCATATCCACTACTGGAAGATGTTTTGTGTCTCACATCAATTCTGCTTCTTGACTAGTCATCAGCTCTCATAATTGCCAGAAATGGTCTGGGCAACTTCTTGTCTGATACTCAATTCTTAGTTATCATGTTATACTGAAGCATGACTACATTGCCTTACTCAAGGACAGGCAAAAGGGGAAGGGGGAAAAAAAGAGCCCCAAGATTTTATTTATCCGCAAGTCTTCCTCATCACAAAGCGACAGATATGTAAATAAAATCTGTATGGCACAAAGGTAACATGCATTATTCCCAAGTTATATATTGGCAATGTAAGCCATAGAAATAATGAGTCATCCATCCTAGGTCAGTGAGGTTTACGTGACAAAATCAGAAGTATAGATACGAATTCTCTTGGTTTTCTAGTACATTAATGAAACACTCTCAGTGTGGGACAGGGAAAAATCTTGATTTCAATCTACCCATCAGCGATTTTCAACCTTAGAATCTACAGGTTCCTTCACCTGCAAAGGATAACGGTGGAAAGCAAATGTATCTGCACCTTAAACAGAAGTTTTGTTTCTTTTAATAGCATTAAAAAGATTGCAAAACACTATAGCACAAGAAGTTAAGGATTTTAGCAAGCTCTGTTTCATCCAGTGACTCACCACCACAGCTCTTCCTTCCACTGCTATCAAAAATGCCAGATGGAACTTTCACAATACTGTTACCCCAAGCAGGTGGGTCTGTTGGACTATGAGGTTCTATATTCAGCTGTTGCTTTTCATCAGATTTCTCAGCACAAACCTCTACAAGAAACAGAATGTAAACTTCAGTTAATTTAACTAAATAATTTCATTTGCACTGTTCTGGAAAACAACTAAAACACTGTTGCCTTATGGAATGACAACCTGAAGGGCCAGTCCTACTAGGTACATAGCATTTCCTGGAAATAATACCCAGATTGATGACAGTAGACAGTATTATGGAGAGTGTTTAGCTGTTCATAAGGTTAGAAAATATGCTAATTTCTTCCCTTGATATTTTTTCAAAAGAGAGGAGGATCAGCAGCTCTCAGATCTTCACACAAGGCTATTTGTCTAATGCCAGCTTTAGTGTCCCTAAGTCACATTAAGTATCTCATAACACAGACAGGAAACAGATTCAGTAATGAGAGACGAAAATACAGACAAACTAAAGGCAAAATCTGGGTAGAAGACAGAAGGGGACTATATTTTTTACAGCTGTGACGAGTTGTACGAAAAAGCAGTGCCTTTTATTAGGTCAACTGGTAAAGCTAATAAAAATGGTCAAGTTTTCAAATATACAAATGAGAGGAAAGGACTGCAAAATACCGTGTGCCTCAGCATTTTGTCCATTTTCCCATCTATATTAAATTAGTCTAATAAGAGGCTATTTCTACCCATATGAATTCCACTGCTACTATCTACGGCATGGAAGTAGTCCGCCAGACTTCATACAGTCATATTTTGACCTTGGCAACATTATTAATTCAATACTTTATGTATCTGTAGCAGCCTAATGCATGAAGCAGATTTATTACAAAAAGCTTTCATCAATATAAACATGCATACTTAACCTCCTAGTAGGTCTTCAGCTGTAGAAGAAATATCTTTCTCTACTTGTGTTTCAGTTGCATGAAGGCTATCCCCATCATCTCTTAAAAGTTCATCCTTTGATCCGTAGCCCTGGTCTGACTGACCACCTGTTTGAAGGAATACAAACACATGCCTCATATTTCTTTCCTACATTTGTTTTTCAATAATAAAATAAAATAATTGAAATTGATTTGTTTCACATTTTGTTTTGTCAGAAAAGTTCACAGTAAGATCACCAAAATACCTAATCTGTCCACAGATCTACTTGGTGATGGTGACAGTAGAGATAATTATGCCATACAATCTAAATCTACTTTTCTGACTAATACTAAATACAAGTTATTCCCCCAGGAACACAATATTGACTAACTGCTTTTAATTGACTGTATCTCCTTTAATTCCTTTCACTTTTCATTAGCATGAAGTTTTTAATTGCTGGGCAAGCTAAATTCTCAAATGCATCTACAAAAGAAAGTTAGACAAGTGCAACAGGAATTGAGTATGCTTCTAAGAATGAATACGTCCCTGAAAATAACTGTATCATAAACTGTGCTACATCTTTGTGCTATAGTGCAAAGCGTAAAGATGTAACAGAAGAAAATAAAAATCTAAATGTTTTTAGAAGTCTGTTCTTCTACAATACCAGTTAAACTTGACAGCTGTAACTTTTTTTGTTTTAAATTAAAATACAGTTTACAGTGACCAAAAAGTCTGCCATAGGAAACAATCCAGAAAGACACTATTTTCTTTCTTATTTTCAGCTGAAGCTGCAAAAATACTATACGGGAAGTATCCCAAAGCAACATGTTAAACAGTGTTATGTATATGCCTTAGAGTATTTATTAGAATACAGGACAGTATTTAAAAACATCAAAGTGTAAGTTACTGGGTGTGGAAGGTAGTAGGAAGCTTCATAAAATTTGAGTGATGGATATAATTAATCTATCTGCAATATATAACACTGCCATGTATTTTACCAACAAAGAGCAAATATATATATATATATATATATAAATAATTTGAAATTCTGAACAGCCATCAATTACTACATTTGGCTACTATATTAAAAATATTTTACATAGAAAGGTAAGTGCTTACATTCTTTGGTTCTTATTTTCTCTCTATCATAATTTCAATAATGTTAGTATCCCTGCTTTGCACAGAAGTGAAAACACCCTATCAATAAATGGGTGAATTACCTGCAGAAGTAACATTCAAGGGTAGAAATAACGCACACGTGCATCTAAGGCTTCACACCATATAAGTCTGCACCCCACACCGCGAGAGCCAAGGACAAATGCCGCACCCAAGAGACAGCAAAGAGCAAAAAGCAGAGCAACAAAGAGCAGAGAGAAGGGAAGTTCAGTAATCTAGGCAAGCATATCAGATGAAGCAAAGGAATCAAAGTTCTCTTTACTGAAGGGCTCAAGATCTTAAAATCACGAAGAGTGTGCTAGAACCACTTCTACACTAAGTTTTCAAGTATATAGAAAGGAAGTTTAGTTGAGACTATGCACAGGTAGAATGCAATCTGTACCAAAGCAGATAAGAAGAACCATGAATTCTGTCTTGCCATCTCAAGTGATTAACTTCCTGTGCACTCTTTTTAATACTGTTTGCGAGGAACAGTACACACCATGTTTATGGCAGAGTTCTTCTCCAGATTATCACCTGTCTTTCCATTTCCAGGATGCCTCATAAAGACTGTATGACAAGGTACTTACAATTTCTATATTTATTTCCAAGTTTAGCAACTATTATTAAGAAGCTTAAATATGGCCTTTAAACGCATAGTTTACTATAACCAAACATAACATACCGATTTCAGGGATGCTAACTATGCCTTTCTGGATTATCATAAAGAGCAAGATTATAGTGTTAGCTTCTAATCACCTCAGCAATTTTCACTCCTTCCTTTAACATAGAGAAATGTTTCATTCAAACTATCATTTCCATGAGTAAATTACAATACGCAAAAACTGAACAAACTCATATCTCAGAGATTTCGTATCTTTTCTGAAGATTAGCACAAAAAGCAAGGTTCATGAGACTACAGCAAGACATTAATTTTAACATAACAGTGTTTCTGCAACTGTTCACTCTAAACTAAAGCAGCAGCATGATCTACAGCAAATGAATAATATCCAACAACAGCTTAATTCTTTTTCTTTACATAGTTCAACTCCATATTTCATTGTCTACAGCCTCAAGAGGGGAAGTTGGTGGTTGAGGAGGGCAAATCAACAGGAGACTAGAACACTTAGCCTTTTGAGGGACTGTTAGTAGTGAAACCCAGCAGAATCTAGTACCTGTGCTAGAGTGATTATCAACGGAATCAAGCCTGACTAAGTCACTGACGAAGACAGTGTGCTCCCCACTGTTAGCATCATTAGAACTATCCACGCTACCATGGCTCACCATGTCCCCATCACTTCCACCCGTGGTACTCCGCAGAGCTAAAGACATGAATGAGAGCTGGTTAGTACGAGAGGATTAAATTTTTCAGGCTTTTAAACAAATCTAACCTCTTCAGACAACAGTAAATACTTTTGCTTGAACATATGAAATAAGAATATGAAATTCTAGCAACAGAATTCAGAAAATTAATTCTTCAGTGTGTGGAAGACATTCTAAGACTGTTTCAAGCATCAAGTTGGCAATTATCAACTTTTATACACTTAAGGAAACATTTTCAACTTATAAAAGCCATGATGTTAGCTGCAATCCCTCATGCTCTTGTTCAGCAGAAATAAATCCATTTCAAATAACTTATTACCTGGTAGCACAGGTACTTGTGGGCTCTGCGTTGATTTCTTTAGGCACTGCCTAAATTGTGCCGTGCCACGAACTACATTTCGTACCTTTGTCCACAGGAATATGCCACTGCGGTTACTGCTAGGCCAAGGAGACTCTAAAACTGCCTACAGAAAGAGACATTGCAATAAGAAAAAGAGTAAGAAAGTTACACTAAGAAAAATGGTACAGCGACAAGCTTTTCTTTCCATGCTCAAAAAACCTCATTTCCTGTCCCAACTCAAATCTTTGAGTTTTTATGAGCTGTTCCCTTTTATCCCACAGCTCTAGAGACAACATCTGAATAACAGCAAACAATGGACTAAGATTTCTTTAAGTAAACAAGGCAGGTTTTTTTTCTTATCTATATACCTTGGCAGCAACAAAAGACCACAGTAGCACCTCTTTTCCTATTACTTTACACAGTTTACTTTACTAAGGAGTTTCATCAGCATATTACAGCAACAAGCAAGGAAAACAGGAGGAGGCTACTTCAACTCTCCTAGTTCCAGCCTTCATTCATCTTGGATCCTGACACTTTAAAGGATATACCTAGGAACAGATGGTTTTGACATGGAAGCATCAGACAACTTACAAAACTTGGAAATGGGAACACTAAAAATTTATATTTCAACAGAATTTTTGGTTGCCCAAACAGCACAGGAATGTAAACTTAACAGTGTATAACGATACAGTGCAGATTTAGTGAAATGTAAGAATGTTTGCCCAACAGAATCAGCAAATCCAAGTGAAGAACTGCAAGAGACAACCTTCAAAACACGCTACAGAACAAGTGGAATGACAACAAAAAGAAAGATGTTGGCCAAGATGTCTCTTACCTTATTGTAATAACCATAGGTGATGGCATTTGGCTGTACTCCAGCATTTTTCATTTCAAAGAGGACCCTCACAGCCTGAACAGGCTGACCCCACAGTCCACAGAGCTGCATTACAACTCTATAGCAGACCTGACAAAGAAATGCATAAATGGGCTGATGACAAGGATTTTGAAAGAGCTTAAGCTCTTCCCTGATTTCCAACTTTTACACATGTGGGAGATAAAAGGCATGTGAGAGCAGCTACTCAGTACATAACACTCAACAGCCAGAAGAGGGAGCAAAAATTAAACAGGAAATCCCATGAGCTGAAATAACATCAGCAGTCACATTGTTGACAATGCTGATTTTTTTTTTCCACCCGGCTCTTCTGTTTGTGAAATAAAGGAGGGAAGGAAACACCCACGAAAAAAGGAGGATGACTAGCTGCTGTATGCCTGTGGATACTACTGAAGCAATGCTGTTTGCTGCACACAAACCCATTACCCCTTTAGTTCAGTAAGGCTGCAAAATACTAACTCAAAAAACAGGGATATTCAAGAACTACTTTCTTGAAGAAGTCTGGGAGAAGGCTAGCAACACTGAGTTGGAGTACTTGACCCAGGTTACACTACATTAGTGATGAGAAAGTCAATGGCTTTCCAGTTGCCCGAGTAACACAGACTGCTTCGAGACCGTATCAAGGTGGCTTTAAAACAGGTTAAACTCTATGTATGCTTAACCTGGTGGTGGTGGTTGAACACACTGTATTTGCACCTTGTCTTCTATCCCATGCTTATGGTAATGTTTTTTTTATTCACACTTGCCTCATCTAGTGGTTCCACATCAGTTTTCCTCATTTTAATTAGAACATCATATGCCTGCTGCAGTGCTTTGACCTTGGGATGTGCAACTCTGATGTAGGCTGGCAGACAAATAAACCATAGGCTGTAACTATGACTGAAGAGACACTTAGCCCACTGTGGGGGGCTTACATAATACCTCTTGGCTAATTTATGGGCTGTTTTTATCTCCTGTAAAAGTGAAACAAAACAAAAAAGCAGACAAAAGATTTAACATCCTGGATCTAGAAGCCCTTACTAACTGGCTGCTTAAAAGTGAGCATTTAGTAGCAACAAACATTCAGCTGAAGCTCCCTTCTTACCATTCTCTTAAGGCTGTCTGCAAGGTAAAAGTATCAGAACTAATGCTCTTTTTCCCCCTCCCTGTTCTAATATTAATTTTAATTTCCTTATCTTTTATATTACAGTCTAAAGCTTAAAAATGGCTTTAACAACAAAATGTAAACTCAGATGCTAATTTTTTTATTGCCTTCTTTTTTTTTTTCTTTCACAAGTGTTAATTCTCAATAGCAACAAAGATCTAGCCTCTAATAATATTAACACAGTATAAACAGACAGCAGCAATTTTACCAAAAAATTTTATCTCTCATTCTTCACACAGTAATTACAGTGACTCATCTGACCTGTTTTGTCCTCTTTGCCATGAGTGCTGGACTATTCGAAATGCTGCTTCCAGCTGGGTGTCTGGTGAAGGACAGCTTGAGCTCCTGTGGCCTGTCAAAGAGCTTGAAATCTAGTCGTGGGAAGTTTTTATAGCTACATGGATGATTTAAAAAACAAAACAAAACAAACAAAAAAACCAAAACAAAAAAACAAAACAAAACAAAAAACAAACAAACAAAAAAAAAAAAGAACAGGAAAGAGGAAAAAAAAAAAAAGCTTTTCATATGCCTGCTGATAACAAGAAAGAACTGACAAACATGAGAATAAAGAAATGGTGTGGTAGGGCAGAAAGGAAGAAAAAGAAGGAAAGAGGATCGCAAGATCCTTGTATTCACAAAGACAGCACTAGAAGATGTCTTTGATGTTAAATCTCCATACACAATGGAAACAAGAACCATGCATCTCGTATACATCTGTATCATGAAGGTCAGGAAAGCACACATAATGATTAACAAAGTCAATAGTTGGAAACAGAACCTTTGTGACCTCCAAGAGAGACAGGAAGAAAAAAATCATACCCAGAGTGTCTGAAACTTCACACTTTCTGCATAAGGCTGAAAAACACTGAATGAAAGAAGTCTGAAAAGTGGAGTGGGTGTTTTGCTCTTTTGGTTCACCAGCTGCAGACCAACAGTACTGGGCAGATCCATTACCCCACCCCCTGTCATTCCCACTGTGAATCAAAGTGCACTGCAGATGCTACAAAATACACATAAATGGCTCAAACAGAACAAAAAAACAATTAATACATGTAGGAAAGTATTACTATAAAGTTGGCAAGCATTTACAAAAATTAAAACCAAAATCCACATGCCCTCAAACATACATGCACAAAATGCTGACTTAGAGAAGTTCAGAAACATACCAGAATCCAGGCAGGTTCTATCTTTGTAAAGATACTGAACTTTATATTAAGGCAGGTATTCAACAAGACAGAACATCAGCCCTGCTTAACATCAAAAGCATTCTAGTTTCACTACATGTGGCTGTTTAACTTGTACCTGTATTTTGGCACTCGGTCCTGTCCGTCATCAGCAGGAGGTTCTGGTGGCATTATGAACACTGTATGTTCACTTTTTTGTGACTCGTCAAGCTCAATCAACCGTGTGTCTTCCACAGAGTCTACATCAACCTGAAAACAAGAGTTCGTAGGCTAAGTACCAAGTTTTGTTTTGGGATAAATTGTCCTTTTTAGCATCAATTATGTCTGTATGTGTAATAATATATTTAATATACACCGTACTTAATTGTAATATATAAATTATATTTGCTCTAATTGCTCAATATCAAGTCCACAGCTTTGGCTTTTCATTTTTATTTCACAATCAGATACACCTAAACATTTTGAAGGACAAAGTACCTTATCTCCTTTTTCAGTTCCTTTATCTGGAAAGATCTGGGAAAAGAGAAAGGAAAAAACAATCACTGTCTTCTCAAAAAATCCAATATAATTCCATTAAAGCTGTGTCATTTACTTAAACATTAAGTAATAAAAACACTAAAACTTTCATATTACTGTAGAAGCCATTAATCTCTTTTTCAAGTATTTCAATTGCTGAAAGTAAGAAAATGCAGTAATCAGCATACTTTCAATCTGTTGACATTATTTACTAAATAGAAAGTTCTAAATTTACCAAATAAAGTGCTTTTATTTAGGTTGATTGAAAGAAACTGCTTTCTTGCAATTATTTTCAACATGACAATTTAAGTGTGCAACACATTAACAATCTGCAAGAATATTAAATTATTAACAATATTAACCAAAGTATACTGTAGATGCATACTTTCATAGCAGAAAGAAAAATAAAGGTAATGAAACTTTTAAACACTCATTTGCGGTCTGTTGACAGCTTAATTTGATTGGAATCAGAGACTCATTCCATAAGAACTTCAAACAAAAATGAAAGTTCTGCACAGAAAGAATCATATATACATACGCATCTCAAAAAATTACATATAATACTATAGCTCCTAATTTTTACATTGCCAACTTGGCATTTTACAGATGAAGCCATAAATGCAGTAGCCCACCTAGATCAGAATCATGCTGAAGAGATTGTTTCAAAAAACAGGAATAGGTTACAGCAACCTGTCTCATTTAAAATAGAGGCAAGAAAAGGGTATCTTATTGACGTAAATTCTATTTAACCACAAGTGGAGCACAAGGAATATTTTTGTGTTTTCACCTTTTCTATGCAGTCATCAAAAAATGCCAAGCCAGTATCCTTGTCACTCACAAAACTGCACTCTTCAATAAAGCGGCTGAATATCTGTGTTTTGGTGAGATGTGTGTAGAACTTTGTATAGGCACGATCTCTGCTCTTTAAAAATCCTGGTTAGAAAAAGGAACACATAACTAAATACCAGTTACGAGTTCCGTAAGAAACAAAGTGTCAACATAAAATATTTAAAGTGCTAGTACATAAAGTATTGACTTTATATAGTCAATAAAAACAACTACTTGTCATTATTTGCATTTGGAAGATTAAAATAACAGGTTTTTAATAATTTTTTTTTTCCTCCATAGTTAACAATACTTTGCAAGAAATCACTCCTATGTAATCTGCTCGCTCTGTTGGTTGACTTCTTAGCAAGAAAAAGGAGATGATGACCTCCTACAAAAAGAGAAGTAAAACAATAGTAAAATAAAGATTATGTTATCCTAAGAGGCGATGGGCTTGAAAATGTTTTCCTTTCCAAACCTTTGACTGAAAAATCTCTTTCTGGACTTAAAAAAAATTAAAAAATCAACAACTCCAAACCAAATAACCTAACCCCAGAATACCATCAACATGTATAAAAACACCTGTGACCTTTTATCTAGTATTTAACTCATGAAGAGATCTGAAAAATTACAGTGATGAGGAAAATAAGACAACCTTAGCTGATTATTTGTTTTTTTCCTTTTCTGATCTCTGCCCTTTCTCCATCATCTTCCCATTTATATCCAGAACATTACTCTGCTCTTCATCACCAGGCTCTGGCATTTTTGCTCTGTACAAATTGAGAAGTATCTTTACATTCCCAATTTTGTCCCTTACACAATACGCCATGCAGGGCATCATGCTACTGAAAGACAGCTTTTCTAAGAACAGAGGTATTGCAAAATTGCACTTCTATGTGCATATCCATGTTCTAATCAACTTTGAATAGTCAACTGCAATTTTAAATATTGCCAAGAACTGTACAAGCAAAGGGAACTTTGACCTTTTAAAGTTAAGCAGCTACTCAACCCTGAAGTTGTAACCCTGCCAATGCTACCAGCAGCTGGTTTGCCTTGCTCTCACCTTGATGATCAAACAAGGAATCAGCAGCAGTTGCTTTATTTGAAGGTGCTTGTGTGATCGGCTTGAGGAATGTTCTGTAACCCTTCAAAATACATGCCATGAAACGCAGAAAAGCTTCCTGGATCTCCATCTCAAGTTCTGTCATCTTCTTCTGCCAGGAGAAATCTGCCTCAATAGGAGTCATTTCAACTGCGGAGCCTTCTTGAGTTTTCCTGTGAACTAGAATAAGCAACACATACAATTCTTTATTCAAATTCAGTGCGTTCCAACAAGTAACTTTTCCAACACGCTGAAGACAGGTTTTTTCTTTTTTCTACTTTCCCACATTCAGCAGTGACAAATACTAGAAATCTTGTGATTAGTTTCCAATTGATCTGACTCATAGAAAAAGCAGGTTACCTCAAGAGTTGATTAGGTGTTTTTTCTAAAACATTCAGTTCTCTGGGACACAATGCGGAGGATCTCAGTTGAGTTAATGTTACCACTTACCTAACTGAATGCAGTCTTTCAGTAACATACCAAGACAAAGGACCAAGCTTGCCCTGTTCACAAAATTGCACATCTAGAATGAAAGGGCCTAAAACTATTTTTCTAATAAAAACTCTAACATTTTAGTGCTCCAAAGGGTAGAAAGAAGTAGATGACATTCAGAGTTTACTCTTACTTAACATCCTAACATACCCTGAACCAGCCTACCTTAAAGAGCCTATCTACAGTCAGAAAGCAGGAATACCTGAAAACTGTTAGGTTAGCTAAAACTTTGCCCTAACTTGACTAAGTCATTAGGCTGAAGACAGTCAATTTTACTTTGGACAAAATAGTTAACTAAAATTTAGCTACTCAATAATGTTTCTATAAAAATAAACATCTGAGACATTCAGTAGTATCTGCACAATAACTGAGATACTCATAATTATTTTACTTATATTCCCATTTCCTCTATTATCTTTGACTAGAACTTTGAATATTGTTTTAGGTCCAGATCCAGATGTGTTTTAGGCAAATCTTTGTTTAAGTATAATTTTACCTTGAGTGAAGGCTTAAAAAAAAGGTCAAATTTTAAGAAGTTACAGCACAGAAAATAAAAATCTAAAAAAATAATTCAAACTACATATAACAGGAGGCAGTCTTTACATTTCTGTATTAATTGTCATTTACAACTTGTAGGTGTGTATTAGAAAATTTACTAGTTTTCTTAAACATTAAATTTCCCTTCTTCAGACAGTTTCTGTTTTTTCTCCTTCCCATTTTATTTTATATATTTCACCTGCTGCCAGCTGTGGGTGCAGTTTCTTTAAGGTGCTGAGCAGACTTTTACATGGCTTCTTAGGAAACTGCTTCCAGTTGGTGCTCTTCTTATCATCGGATCTAAAACACAGGGGAGGGAAAAAAGTACAGATAAGATATGGACCATATAATAAAGAATAGCTTCCACCACCCTAAGTTACTTCACTTTCAGAATACAGTAACCAAAAAAAAAAATATTTTAAAAAGCAATTTTGTCACTTTCCCCACCTGTCAAAATTTAACAAATGGGAGTGATGTAACTCAGGATTTTGTTTCCTCAGACACAGAACAGTATAAACTAAGTTATGAGTAGAGTTTTCTCCAGTTGGCAAGGAGGATCTGTATTAAGATTTGATTTAGACTTCTTAGTTGAAGCGTCACTTAGCTGATTTCCCTTTCAGAATATTTATCAGTATTGCTAATATAATTTAGGCACACTAATCTGTACGGGATTACTATGCAAAGCCTATACTACAATAAACCTGCCGCACTGCTACTGTACAAACAAAGGCCATTTAGAATACAATATGGACTTATTAATGCAAAATGCTGGAAGACCTGTCTGGTAGCTTTATGACTGTATGGTACACTGCAACGTGTCTACGGCAACTCAGTCCCAGCTTCAACCACAGGCTAGCAGAGACTAGGAAGACAGGGAATTCACAGTTTGAAAATTATGCGGTTCATTAAGCAATGGGTAAATTGGCCTAAAGGGATGCTCATCTCTGTTAGAAGGACAACGGGTACAATGCCAGGCCTTGTTTAAGCAGTTTGATATAAAAAGAGAGAGAGCGGGGAGTAAATCCTGAGAACTTCTACGCCTCTTTCTGGAAGGCAGGAGGAAGGGGAGAACTGCTGTAACAGGGAGTACAATGAACCCTGTGGCCACAAGACCTGATCAGTTATTACCCCCTGAGCTGATGCTGTCACTGCTTGCTTTGTACTTCACATCAGTGAAATATTTGTTCAATTATTATTTGCTCAACTGACATTGACACGGATATGTCTTAGGGAAGAAGCCAAAGTTTCCGGAGTAAAAGAAAAAAACCGCATGCTTATGGATGCCTTTGCCCATTTGCCCCCATTATAATGGCATGCCTTACATTAAACATTGTAAGTGGTGCTGTTCCAAAAATGCAAGGAAAAAAATTGTGCTATGAAAATAAAACAAACTCAAATCTTTGCCCTAAAAAGGCTACAGTCCTTAACCAACTTCCAATGTTACTTTCATAGAGATAGTTGGAAACATCCAAAAAAAGGCACTAAGGAAGATGCTGAATGAATAAAAGGCCTTCAGTAGTTTTTGGTAGTAAATAAAGCTTCAGTCTATCATAAGGAAGATAGCAGCAAACTTGGTCTAAAAAGACACTAGACAGACTAATGTGCCAGAAAATACTGGATTTTCCAAGTGTTATTCTTCTACTACACAGTCTTTCAAAGTTAACAGTGCTATTAAATACTTTGACACCTTTTTTTTTAAAAAAAAAAAAAAAAGGTTAAAAAAGTTTTGTGTTACAGGTACCAAAAATCTCACATTTACCTAATTAATATTACAGATGTCAAATTCCTCTGGTAGTCAAATAAGTGGTACAACTGTGATATATGAAAAATGGGCAGCAAAAAAAGAAAAATCAGTTCACTATTGGAAGAGAAATGGACTTCTGAGAAAAGAAAAGGTGCACAAATCTTTCCAGTTGAGTGCCTCAGAAGAGGTCAGCCAGTGGCTGATTTTCAGTTCAGTAACCAATCCAAGTAAGGCTGATACTTCATCTTTCTAGCAGTCATCTCATCAAAATCTTGGTACCCTTGTCTCCCTGCTAAATCCTGTTTCTATCTATCTCTTTCATTTCTTGGCAACCCAGTCTTCCAACTTCCATTCCACCTATGAACAAAAACATTCAGGTATTTTTCACTGCAAATATCTTCATATAAACAAGTTATCTTCCCTTAGTTTCTTCAATATGTTTTTTCTTTTATAACACCTATTACAATTATTCTTTTGGTGGCAGAATACTTCGATACATGGTGATGAAAAAGCTTTTTGCAGTGTTTTTAATGTGGATCTAGGGGCAGGAGAAAACCCAAAAGAACACAACACAATCAGCTTCATTGTTTACTATTTCCTTTGGTGTGACTTGTAGAACAAAGAATTTCAGTTATGTAAAGGAAACAATCGCTTCAGTAGAGGAAGCATCTTTTTGACACANGTGAAATCAACACATTAAAACAAGACAACAGATACTGTATATAAACCCATGAAGTTACAAGCAGCAAGTGGAAATGAAATTGCTAAACACTTGTCAGAACCTTATAAAACAGTCAGAAAAGAATTGCCAATTTGACCACAGCACATCTCTTATTTATGGAAAAATGTTGATCACTACATGCTCTGACACTTTAACTAAATGTTATTGCTGGGAAATAACGGTCATTTAGTGCATCAACAATTTTAACTTAAAAAAGCCTTGTAACAGCAGTGGATCTTGAACGGATTTCTCTCACTGCTGTACAGAACACTTTGTACTTACAGCTACTACAGCTTCAGCAACTCCTGTCAACACAGCTGGTCTAAGAGAATGGAGGAGGATCTTGCCTTCTAGCAATACAAAGAGTAACAGAGTAGCACAGTTTTCCGGTCCAAGATTCATGAGCAGAGTGCTAAAGTTTGCTCCACTAAGGCGTGGGGGGAAAGGGGAAGAGAGAAAGAATGTTACAGGACGAAATTAAAAAAAAAAAAAAAAAAAAAAAAAAAAAAAAAAAAACAAACAAAAAAAAACACAAAA
>VXBW01005245.1:91432-105387 GCA_013400375.1 Thinocorus orbignyianus
GATAAAACTTCGTGTTTTGTGACCTGCAGCTTCCCATATGTACTCCACCACAACTTTACTTTAAAATAAAAAATAACCAGGCAATGTATCTTTTACTGTCTCAAAATACCCTTGGTTAAATATCTGATAAGTCTACTAGCAAATAAGTATTTGTAAACTTAAAAAAAAAAAAAAAAAAGACTGACTTTTTCCAGATGCAACAATTCTCATCTAATTTCAAAAAAAAATTATGTGCCATTAAACATCACAAATTACTTAAATACTACTGTCCCATCTTAAAAACTGGAAGATGCAAATATTACTGTTTATTCTGATTTCACAGAACAAACATGTGTCTTGTCATAGTAATTAGGATATATGTGAACTACAGTCCTAGAATACATCAGTAAAATAAAGAAATCACATGAATCAGAAGTATATTGATGTAGCTACCAGGCTGCCATATAAATTTATACACCTAGTTCATGGAAGACAATTTTTATTCTTACCTTAAGTAACAGTTTTGGTTTTAAAGAGTCTGATCATCACCCTTTAACTACATCTAAAACCAACCTAATAGCCATACTTCCAAGGTGCAGCATTATTTTTAACATACCATACCTACTGCTTCAAGGTAGGTATGGAGAAAGTACACGTTATATTCAGCTTACTTCTGAACCAGTTTTCTGAATAAATATGTGTCTTGCTATTTTTATTGAGTTACCTATTTCATAAAGTTTATAAACAGAAAAGAAACCAAACTACAAACTAAACATTCACAATGGCAGCAGCTCTCAGATTACCTTCACTCTGCATAAAGAGCTTCTGGGAACTCTTCATATCACTACCTTACATTAATCAGAAGACAATATTAACAGAGCAGTGTCCAATGGAGGTTTCAGTTCAGTTTTACTTCATGTGTTTTAGATAAAATACAAGAATTTAAAGTTACCCCAGAAACATTTGCCAGCTGTCAGTTTTTGAAAAGGAAAACCATATTATTCAGAGAAGTCCAGCAGTTCAATTTAATAGGTTTATAAGTATTCTCACAAAGATACCTAAAGACTGAAGAACTTCCTAGTTATGCAAATACTTCTAAAAGGTAAGAGGCTGACCAATGTTCAAGGCTGTAACTGTAGGGTCACCTCCCATCAAAGGCAAAGAGAAAGCGAAAGCAACTTTTGCCCCTACATATATAATAGCAGAAGTATTATTAAAACCACACCATTTCCTGACCTCATGCACAGTACTGAAGAAAACAAACAGAAGAAAACCACCACCCATGGATCACTCAAACAATGATTTTACTGATTCAGAGAAAAACATTCAGAAATGATGCATGAAATATTCATCATGACACCCTGGATATACAAAGCCCTCCCTGAGTGCGTAGGTTTACTCCTACTTGTTTCAAGTTTTCAGTATCTGCCTTTTATTAATTAGCACTGATCAGGTGTGGTGGGTTGACCCTGGCTGGACACCAGGTACTCACCAAAGCCACTCCATCACTCCCCTCCTTAACTGGACAGGGGAGAGAAAACAGAACAAAAGCCTCATGGGTGAAGATAAGGACAGGCAGATCACTTGACTCAGGAAAAATTAATTTATTACCAATCACATCAGATCAAAGTAATAAGAAATAAAACTAAATCTTTGTCTTTAAAGCACCTTCCTCTACACCAACCCCTTCTTCCTGCACTCAACTTCACTCCCAGTTTTCTCTACCTCCTTCCTGCCAGCAGCAGAGGAGAACAGGGAATGGGGGATGTGGTCAGTTCATTACACATTGCCTCTGCTGCTCCTTCCTCCTCAGCAGGAGGACTCCTCACACTCTTCCCTTGCTCAAGTGTGAAGCGCCTCCCATGTGAGACAGGTCTTCATGAACTGCTCCAATGTGGGTCCTTTCCATGGGGTGTGGTCTTTCAGAAACAGACTACTCTAGTGTTGGTTGCACATGTCCTGCCAGCAAACCTGCTCNACAGGCAGATCACTTGACTCAGGAAAAATTAATTTATTACCAATCACATCAGATCAAAGTAATAAGAAATAAAACTAAATCTTTGTCTTTAAAGCACCTTCCTCTACACCAACCCCTTCTTCCTGCACTCAACTTCACTCCCAGTTTTCTCTACCTCCTTCCTGCCAGCAGCAGAGGAGAACAGGGAATGGGGGATGTGGTCAGTTCATTACACATTGCCTCTGCTGCTCCTTCCTCCTCAGCAGGAGGACTCCTCACACTCTTTCCTTGCTCCACTGTGGGGTCCCTCTCATGAGAGGCAGTCCTCCACAAAATTCTACAATGTGGGTCTTTCCCACAGGCTACAGTTCTTCATTAATTGCTCCAGCATGGGTCCTTTCTACAGGGTGCAGTCCTTCAGGAACAGACTACCCAGTATGGGTACCCCACAGGGTCACAAGTCCTGCCAGAAGTCCTGCTTCAGCATGGGCTACTCTCTCAGCAGGTCCAGGTGCCCTGCCAGAAGCCTGTTCAAATGAAGGCTTTCCACGGGGTCACAGCCTCCTCCAGGCATCCACCTGCTCCACCATTGACCTCCATGGGCTGCAGGGGGACAGCCTGCTTCACTATGGTCTTCACCATGGGCTACAGGGGGATCTCTGCTCTGGTGCCTAGAGTGCCTTCTCCCTCTCCTTCTTCACTGACCTTGGGTGTCTGTAGAGTTGTTGCTCTCATATACTCTCAATCCTCTCTCCAGCTGCAATTGCACAGGTTTTTTCCCCTCCTTCTTAAATACATTGCCACAGAGGTGCTGCCACCGTCAATGATGGGCTCAGCTCTGGCCCCTGGCAGGTCTGTCTTGGAGCCAAGGGCTGTTCTGCCACCTGCTCCGTCAGGCACAGGGGAAGCTTCTGGCAGCTTCTCACATCTACCTCCCCTCCACCAAAACCTTACCATGGGAACCCAATACATCAGGATAAGACTTGTTTCCTGCTTCTATGAGCTTATACTTTTGGTCTTGATCCTAAGTACACCGTTATTTGCCACATTATTCTATTAACTTTAATAAAAGTTTCATTTCAAGTAAAATGTAACCTGCTGTTTCTCATAGATGCTCGGTTCTTTCTTTGTAAGAAAGACCAAAAAAATCTTGCTATCTCTTTGTAAAGTTGTTTCACTTTGTACATTAAATTATCTCATGACTGGTTTTACTGATTTAAAGGTATACTTCAATACATCAGATAACAGAGTTTAGAAAAGACAAATACTACCTTATTGTTATAAACCTTAACTCACAGAAAACTCTGCTTCTGGAAAGCAATTTTAAAATAGGTGGACTGTTGCAAATTGCATCATGTGGGTATGCCCTGCATCTTGACTTCTACTCTAGGTCCAGCCATGCTTCTGTCTCTTAAAATCTTAAAAATGCAAAATAACTCTTTGTACCAACTGTTCCTTTCTTATTTAACACAAGGCAACATGCACACATTGAATAATAAAGGAACTCAAATATACTAGGCAGTAGGAAGGTAAGAGGACAAATATTGCATCAAGTAAAGAGAAAAGACTGAATTACCTTTTATTATTATTGCCACCACTATTATTATTTGTCTAAATATATAAGTGGCTAGTTCCCTTGTTATCATCCTAAGCTGTTTCAAACACCCAATTGCAATTGTCACACTAGTGGAATTTAAGGAACCATAGAAGATGCTGGCTGTTGAGAACATCTTCCAGTTTCTATTACGCTTCTTGAAATTTGAGTTCACTTTCATTTCTGAAGTACATCTCTAGTAAAGAAAAATACTTGTTCAACTGATACTGATATTTTCAGAAAACAGGTATGTAGAATGAGATAGATCCTTGGCACAGAACCACTACCAAACCAAAGCTTCCCATACCAGTTTAAAAAGAAATATATCAGTATTTCTGTACTTGAACTAACTTTTGCATTACTCTGAACCTCTACGTCAGACAAGAAGTCTAATATTGCTTCCTTGGTCTTTTCTACAGTAAGTGTTACAAATCACAAAGCCACTTACACTTAAAAAGTATTTTTCTGAACAGATTTTCCTCCATTTAAGAAACAAGTGCAGGTGCTCTCCTATATTTCTTACTCAAATATAAAACAAAAAGAGGTGAGATCTTGTTTCAAAGTCTCTGCACCTAAACCAAAACAAACCTCAAACCATAGTTCTCACCTATTTCAGCAAAAATATTGGTTAGGAAACCAACAGAATAACTAGTACCTGAATTATTTATACATGTATAAGCTTAAGATACTAAATTTTAGAGCTATACGTAGGAAAAGGACCTTAGAAATCTTTCATCTTCGGATCAAACTATATTCTTCCAACTGAAAACAGCCACAGCAAATGCAACATCCAGAGACACAGCACACAGCCTAACTATAAGCAAGTAAGCACCTGCAGCAGAAAGTCATGATAGCAGCTTACAGGCACTTCAACTTAAGGATCAGTTGAAGAACAGGAAAGAAAGAGGATGGAAGACACAGAAATACAGAACACAAGAACAACGGCAGAAAATCAGTAGAGCATACCCCCATCTCTTCCCTCCTCCAAATAGCATTTGTTTAATTAGTTTCACTAAAAATAGCCCTGAAAGAAATAAACACACACACACACACACACACACACACAAAGTTACCAAGAATCATCCAACTGCTCAGGCAACAGGTTAACTCAATTATATATGTGTATATATTTATATATATGAGTTAATAACCTTGACACAAGCCTGTGGATTTGACCTTTCAAGGGATGCATTCTTCCTCAGCCCACTAAGTCCACTCAGCATGTCAGTTGACTATGAACATTTACGGCTCAAAACAAAAATACTCTTTTGCACTTGGTTCTTTAAGTTAGAGTAGAGAACAGCATAAATCATTCTTCAGGCCGTACATACATCTCCTGTCCAAACTCCACTTTCATTTGAACACAGTGAAATTAAAAAAACAAAACAAAACAAAAGCTTCTCTAACCATCTCTTGCACGTACTTGCAAAACAGCAGGAGCAGCAGGGGGAAAACATTTATATGCACCATTGCTCAGAAAGAAAAGCCTGCCATGGTTTGTTAGGTGTGACAGACTAACTAGATCTGTGTAAAACAAAATACAGAATCAATACTACTTGCCAAATACCACCAATAGTTTGGAAAAGTGTCTCTCTTAGGGAAGCTCCTAGGCAGTCAAATACTTGGCAATTGTGCTTCTCAGGTATTCCCTATGAAATCTAATCAAGCATTTAAGTTCCTGAAGTTGTGCAAAACATGAAAATAAAGGTGTGCTAGCAGAGTCACTTCCATAAAGGCACATACATGAAGACCAATGGTTTAGGAATCCCCCTTTGAGGAATAACTGCCTCTAGAAATTCTTCCTTCTGCTAAAACTTACTGAAGTTCGACATACCGTTCAAAGAAAAACTTCATACTGCAATTCTACACAATCAAATCCCATTGTTACATTCATCTCACAGCATCAGTCACACACATGGGAAAAGACAATTTTAAAAATCAGTTTCACTGAAAATTATTTGAACCTAGTTTAAATGACCAATATGAACTGAAATTAGACTGCACCAAGTTAATTATATAACTAGAACTATAATCCTAAAAGAACAGACCTTGCTGTGTAACTAATTTCATTATCAAGATTTTACTCTCAGTTTCTGCCTGACTACAGCCAGCTGGGACTCAAACTGTGTCAAAAGCAGGCATTTTGCCTGATGTGCTTAAACTTATAAATGAAATTCACTAAACTTACTATAGCTTAGGTATAGATGTAAGTTTTTAGTTTACATTTTACTGTTTAACTAAACAAGAAAACACACTCACATTCCTTATTTTGCCATCAATGTAACAGTTTCCCCCACCCATGTTCCATCTTCTCACTACCGCCTCAGTAATTCTACAATGTTCTTATCCAAACCAGAGAAGTGCTGTATTGAGCAATTTAGATAATACTGTAGTGCTGCATGAGTTATTACCGACTGAACATTACCTCATCATGCTAGTAGCACAGACTATAATATTCACCACTTCAAGATCTTGGGGGATTTTGTGATCTTGGTCCTGAATGCTTACATTAAACTCCATAACCTACAACTAATTAGTTACTTCCTGCCAGGATACCCCCTGAATTTACTATGCACCAAACGTAAATCACACACTGTAACTAAGGTAAAGCCTCAGACATCAAGAAAGTGTGGTTTTTGAAATACAAACATGACTAGAGTTACCAAGAGACTACATAATTCAGTGTTTGCAGCCAATCACGTCAGAACTCATAAGCAACCCCACAAATATTCTGATCTGACAGTAAGGAAGGCTACAAGGTTTTAGGTAGGTGGGTAATTTTAATGTCTTTGTTTCAGTGTCCTACCATTTTTAAGTGTTATCTTTTACCTTAACCATTGAATTCCACAAAAGTGATAACCTTCTTCTTCTGAATTCATCACTTTCAGATTAAGTATGCTATATTTTTGTATACGCACTAAACCATTTCTATAAATTAATTTCATACTGTACTTTCACCTTCCATAAACCTGCAGCAGAGAACTTCATTTCTCATATCTGATTTGCTCTCTCTTTATATATATATAACTATATATGCACACCTTTTTAATTACCATTCATTTTAAAAAGACAAGTTCAGCAGAAGATTGACAATTTTTTCAACATAATTCAGAAAGAAAATACTACACAGATACACAAGATATGCAATAATGGTTCAAAGACAGTGGGTTTTTTAATTTTTTCTCACATCTTCTTTTATCATCATCTACGAACAGTAACATTTATTATTGAAGGAGGAATGGAATTGTTATAGAAATCTCACCCAATGTCTGTAAGAGGTGGCTTGTCCCGGCCTCTCTTGTAGCAAAGGAAAAGCTCAGGGCTCTTTAGACTTCCATAGTTTAAGTTGGCTTGAAGGGCTGTAGGGGTGGCTTCAATACAGGTGTACCCCTCTGGCACAGTTTCACCAGCTGACTTAATTATCACAGCAATGTCAGTAATTGGAGCCTTTGGACTGGTTGACTTCGTTTCATGTCGACTTATTTCCTGGTCCAGGAGGGTTGCAGTATCTGTATCAGTGAGCCCTGCCACTACGAAATAGTCAGCCACTCGTGGACCTTTGTCTTCTATCATGGTTATGTCAGTACTTCCTGAGGAAAATAAAGAGACAAATTATACACTCTGCTTTCAAGCTAACTCCCTTCTCTCAGCAAGCATGAGGATTTAAAAGCTTTAAAGGAATTTCTGCAAATAAAAAAATTCCTACACAGAAATTTCATTAGAATTCTAGGGAAACTCCAAAACAAATTTTGATTTCTGCTGCTCGAAAGGACAGTACTGTCAGTAACTGGATGTCAATTACACTGTCACAGTCATGTTTTAGCACAAGGAAATTTAAGAGATATAAATAAGAACTCAAAGATCCTAACACTGCAGCAACACAGAAAATTGCTTAATGTTAGCTATTAGAACATCCAAGGTTTTCACAGGCTATAAATTAATGTAAGTACCCTTAACAAAAAGCATCTATATTTTTCTGGAATTGCTTAGTGAGTAATTTGACTACAGAATCGTGCTGCTTTTTTTCTTTTTATTTTTGAGAGAATGGTTCCAAGTATAGGCTCACTAGCTTATCTTCTGCACATTTCATCCATTTTGTTTCATAACCTAGACCTAACGGTGCAGTCTTGAGACATTCAGCTGGCAACTGTAACATCTGGAAGTCATTTACCAAAATAAATAAATAAATAAATAAATAAAAAATCACACGTCCAAACCCACATTTCATCAGCTGATCAGGCAGTACACATCACTGCTCAGCTGCACATTCCAGATCTGGAAAGAGTTGTTCTCCCAATACCACCTGCATTCACGATTTTAAAGTGGTGAAACGCAAGTTTCTATTAAGAGCAAAACTATCCGAGAGACTATGCTCAAATATCACAAGTATAATTTCAAGCACTCAGTCTCATGAAATAAGTAGCTTTTAAAAAGTTCTGACAAATATTTAAACAGTGGTTGCCAAGCAATAAACCTGAATACCCCTTCAGGGAGCTAGGGACCACCTTCTTTTAGTTCCTCATGTTTCCACCACCAGATTTCTGGGGATCCCATCTAGAAAAAAGCATACAAGTCTGGTTCCCGTCTTTGAAAACAAAACTACCATAGCAAGGAGTGGCGGTCCATGGGTATTACCAACTGGTAAATACACAAAAAATCAAAAAGTTTATTGCATTTAGAGTGTCCTAGTCTGATAAATGCAGAAACATTGCCCTCTGCCACAAGAAAGTTGGTTTGGCAAAGACAGTATAATCCTATTCTTTGCAGCCTGGTTTCTTCTCCTGCTCTTTCTTATGGAAATTATACTGAAAAGGTATTTTCCATCTTCAAGCTTTACAAGAGTTCTAAAACTTGTTATCAAAAGTGTTCTGAGTACTCAGCTGATAGGGAAATACGTTATTCATCCTAATGCTTACTAAGAAATCTTAGGCTAAGATTATGCAATTTAGGCATCAACCACTAGATTGCAAAGTACAGTAGCCTGATACAAAAGCAGGGAGAGGAAGGGAAATAACAACATGCAAATTTGTATACCCCAACTAACTCTATTTTGTATTTTCTAACACTGAATGACAACTTCTAAAATCCTTTCAAACCTGAGAGTACCCACACCCTTTAAAAGAATCTTCTATTCTGCAGTGCTTTCCCATAATGCTTTTCACATCATTTCAGTGTTCTCTAAACGCTTTGGCTAACAGCTTTTATAAGGCAATCCATAAACAGAGATCCTTGGAAAAGACAGGATTGTGTTTGACTCCCCTGAAAAGGGGAAAGCCACAGACAGCAACTGACGTAACTTGAGTTTTCAGACCTACAAATACGTGCACTGTATCAACAGGAGCAATAAAAGGTTTATGCAATTTCTCAGGTGCTCAGTGCCTAGGTCTCCTGAAGAACAAGAAAATCACTCCAAAGCTACATCTGTTTGTGAAGCTTCTGAATCACTTTCAGCTATAGAACTTGCAGCAGTTCAGTCTTCTTACTATAATAAACAACACCAAATTGACGACAGAGCCCTTTACAGATAAGCAAGATCAGTACGAAATTCAGGGGTAATGGCTTCAACTTAATCCCATATAAGTAGGTGCTTCCATTAAAAGGTCTCTCCTCATTCCCACCTTTGCTTTTGTCCAGAAACATAGTTTGTGCAACCAAGTAACGAACTGGAACAAGGAATTGCTCTGACTGAAGACTAACCTGGCAGACACTGTTTAGTGTTCAACCAGAGCAGTTCTCCAACAACTCAGCGCATCAGCACAAAAGCAGCAGCAGTACACCCCTTGCAGCAACAGCACTGACTTGTGCTAGATAATCACAAAACTATGAAGTCTCAGATGTTTCAGTTTGCCTCTTAGACGCCTGGACTTATTCACAGAATTATAAAAATAAACAAAGAAATAAATAAAACAACCTCTCCCTGCTCCCCTTAAAAGAAAGGAAAGTCCTGAGCAAGAATATCTTGTAATCTGGAAAGTACTGTTTGCACTTGACATATGTGAAACCGAATCACTGGAATAAGCTGCTAAAAACAGCAAAATGGTTGGCATCATATACATGTGTGGGGTTTTTAAAAAAAAAAAACAACAAAAAACAAAACCTTTGTTAAATGATCCAGCCTTTTATTACCTGCTACATGTTCACACAGCTCAGTATCATGTTCTCTCAATGCAACATTTACTTTTAGCACACAGAGCAGGAAATAAAGTAATAACAACAGCAGCAAACAATATCAAAAATCTCACAGCAGCGTGCCTTTTTAATGACAGCTGTAGTTCCTGAAATTGCACTGTTATTCTCAAATGCTTTTTAAAGTGAAAATTTAGCTTTCTTGGATAAACAGTGGAAGAAAAAATTAAAAGGACCCAAAAAACTAAATACTAAGATTTGGAAGGTTAGAATGCAAATGAAGAGAGTCCATTCCCATACTTTTACCAGTGGAGATAAACAACACTGTAGCAATTGGTTGCTAAGGAGCATATCTATGATTTTATTATTTTTCTCTTAGCCCTAGCTATGTTTTACTACGCAGAAACTCTGTGTAATATGTGGCAAGCAAAAGTCAGAGTCACCAGACAATTCAGCTGAGAAACTTGGCACACAAGACTCATATGTCAGCACAACATCTAGTGAGATTTTTGAAGTGTTCCAAGTCTCTCAAAACAGTTCCCTTCCTTTTCCACAAGGATAAGAGAAGTAAGGTTTTAAGTACACATTGCAACTCAACACTTCAAGAATTCATTCTCCAATTTCAGAAAGATTTAAAGCAATAGGATCTCTCAAAAGAGACTTTAAAGTAACAGCTCTTAATTAAACCACAGTTATCTTCTTTAATGAAATAGCTTTATAACTATAAATAGCTATCAAAAAAAAAAAAAGGGGGGGAAGAAACAGCAGAATTCAGTTAGTCCAAGGATACTTTGCCTTCTGAATGGCAGGAGGGAATAAAAAAAAAAAATAAAAAAAAATCAACATACAATTTGTGGTGAACAAGATGAACGCACTGCCATTTTCCACTACTTTTGTGATACCTGACACAAGAGTAACTATGCACAATGCTCCTCTTAATAGATAGGTGAACATTCTTCTAAAAGACCTTCTGTTGTAAGTTTTATCACAGTAACTTTTCCCCACTGTAATTTCAAAAGATACTGTCCTCTGTCAGTTTTTTTTATGAGTTTCTCTATACCATAAGACTAATATGAAAATGCAACATTCGGATGATTGCATTGAACATGCAATATTCTAAAAATAAAAACTGTTACCTCGGTGTTGGGTGATGAAAATGCAGGATACATTAGAAAAAAAGCCAACATACAAGTCCCATGAAAAGACCTTTTCCTTGAAGTCTACAAAGATACTTTAGTTTCAGTCAAATAAACTGAAAACAAAAATTGGGAACGTTGTTTTAAGAATATGAGCAATACTTTTTGAAAAATTACAAACCTCCAGGTTTGCAGTAAGATCCGTTATGGCTCCGGAGAAATTACTTAGGTGAAGTAGTTTTCCAGTTCATTCATAGGCCACAATAGGAAAGTTTGCTATGAACAGTTTAGGACCAAAATTATTTTTAAATAGAAGTTGGGAAAAAAACCAACCAACCAACCAAACAAACAAAAAAAAAAACAAACACAAAAAAAACCCCACACCTCTTCAAAATTGAAGACGTACTTTTAAAATCCCCATGCTTTTCCAAAAGGAATTCCCACTGGAAGTAATTAGTTTTGTAGCTGAAAAACAAAACCAGGCTGCACCAACACTTAAAGGCACTTAGTATGATTAGTCTAAGTCAAGAGATCCATTTAGCAAAGATATGCAGGAGAGAAAAAAATAAATTCTTTTCACCACTAAAGGCTAAAAGTATGGGAAAACGTTCTCCTCTCCCACAGTCCATTTAAGGTTGACGTCTCTAAAAAGACAACAGCGTTTCCTACAATCATAATGTAATTTTACAATTCTTCCATTATATCAAAAAAACCAGCAAGTCAACTATTGGCTTCATATAATCACAGTCCTTTCTTGATGAGAGATTTCACAGTGAAATTGCCTTGGGGAAATGGTTTCCATCTTAAAGATCACTTTTATGATCACAGTCTAAAAGACCAGCTAGATTTTTTCTTTCAATGTATCTAGACGGCAATTTCTTCTATTTACAGTTAGCAGAATCACAACAAAGAGTTTTTCTTGCAAAGATAAAAAAATTTATAAGAGCAAGTTACAAGCAGGTACAATGAAGTAAAGATGACAATGTAAGTACTCTATTTGTATTTTATTTCACAGCTACATTGTTTTTAACACAGTTACAAGCCTTCCAATCCCCAAACAGGGATCATTAATTTAAAGTTCTCAGACTTCATTTACAGAGATTGCCACCGTTAAGGGTGCTATTCTTACATAGAAAAAAAAAGGTTTCTATTCTGCATTACCTGCAAAACACAGAAACAGAAGACTTCTGTAATGCATATTAATTTGTGGAAGTCTGCTTCAGCTTATTATTCTGAGTAATAGCAAATATTTATTTTAACATTGTTAGATCCACAATTATTTTTCCAAGACTTGGAATCACAGCATTGTAAGAGCTGGAAAGGGCCCTCTAGAGACCACCTCATTCAACTCCCCCGCTAAAGCAGAATTGCCCACAGCACTTTACCCAGGACTGCATCCAGGGGGGTCTCAAAGGTCTCCAAAGAAGGGGACTTAAAACCCTCCCAGGGCAGCCGGTTCCATTGCTCTGTCACCCTCACCGCAAAGAAGTTTTTCCTCATACTGAAACGGAACTTCCTATGTACCAGCTTCTACCCATTGCCCCTCGTTCTGTCACCGGGAATCACTGAAAAGAGTCAGCTCTATCCTCCTTCAACCCACCCTTCATTTAAATTAATTAATTACATTATTTGCACCAGTTGTTTGTAGTCAAGTAACACCAGCTTGGAATTCTGCATAATGTATGTAAGGTGCACATTAGGATCAACTGAAATAAAATTATCTACTAAATTTGCACTGTATCAATTTAAAGAGAAATATACTGAAAATAGTGTCTGAGATATAAGAAGCATTAGCCTTTTCCAACATTTAGGCTACCTCCTTCATTTTTGAAAAAGGCTTTTGGAAATGACACTAGGAGGGTGATCTGGCAGGCAGCATGCATAGTCTTAAAAGTCCTCGAGTATTTCAAGAAAGCCTTTTAAATATACTTCGGACATCGGCCAAATAACACTGTGTAGAGCAGATACAGCACTAACTCAGAAACCACAAGCAATGTAGACATGTAAGTCTCTCCAACTACAGTCCCCTTTTTGGCCTGTCAACAGAACTTTTGCAGCCATTATATCTTCAGGACCAAACTTCTATCACTACACAACACTGTTCCAATACCATGTTGGCCTACCATGTTGAATCAAAGAATCTTGGGCACTTCTGAGCAAGCCTTTAATGTACAGTTTACACCTACTCCAAAAAGAAGTAGTGGAGAAAATAAAACATTGTCCTCCATATTCCAGGAAGTTTCACCCTAGTAGAGCCAAAAGGCCATTTTTGCAGAAGAGCTTTCATTAGTTAACAGTCCTTCATTCCTAAAAAGCGATGGCATAATTTAAGCTATCTCCCTTTGACCCTGTGATACAAAGAAGTGTAGAATTCTAAGTACAGATCTGTCCTAACCCTAAAAAAGATATTAAATATCAAATTATCCTCTAAATTTAGACTGAAAAGCCAGCATAAGTCAAGAAACAAACGCTACAAGTAACTGCAGGTTTTGGCAGCTAGACTTAAAGAAAAGCAAAGATAAGCTTTACAAAACTGCATATAGCAGCAATCAAATTAAATGGTTTGTCACAAATACTAATCTGGCAATTTACAGAAAAATGTCATACTTAACACTTGACACTATGAAGAAGGCGGTATTCTTGGTATGCACTCACTCCAGAGTAAGAATAACTACCCACAGAGTGGCTTTTGAGGAAGACATTTTTAAGGTTTATGTGCAGGAAAATCCTTGAGTAATTGCTTGTTCCTTTCAGCTTCTGCAAAGTAGCAGCATAAATGTTGGTACCTCAACGTATACAAAGAATAAAATAAAATTATATGAAGAGTGTGCATGGATATCAGAAGTGTTTTCAGTTCATTCCTAACCGAATGCTGATATTGTATGTTCTCAAAAAAAAAAACAAAACAAAAACAAAAACCAAAAAAACCAGCATAAGACTCAGGAGGCTAACTAGCATAGCTTTATCTATAAAAAAAAATCAAGCTGGTTTTAAAAGCCTTTTATTTCCTCATCTCTGAGCACTGCAAAGAAAACTCACTACATAATACACACAAACTGAGTGTAAAAAGTTTTTTCCAATTCTGTTTTTCACACAGCAAAAGTCTACGAAATAGAGTTGAACTTTGTGTACAAAAATCTCTCTAATTTCAAAATTCTGCTCT
>VXBW01005245.1:107492-118642 GCA_013400375.1 Thinocorus orbignyianus
ATTCTGCTCTATGCAAGAGTCCACAAAAAAAAAAAAAAAAAAAAAAGAATTCATTATCAGTAAAAGCCTAACATGAGAGAGATGGCAGCCAGTTTTATAGACAAAACACAACCTCTCTGCAACTGGAGACATACACACCAGTAAGAAGCAGTGAAGTAACTTCATTATTTTATGGAAACCTTCCTTGAAAAAGTAATTTTTTTTTTTAGTAATACTTTATAAGAAAGACCAGCTCTTTCATCTGACCTTTTCCTTCACAACCCATATGAAGACTTAGAACTGAGATACTCCTGACTTTAAATCACAAATAAAAATACAGCTAGAAAGAGCTTTTTCAGCCAATTTTCAATACAATCAAAGTCCAGACATTTATTTAACTGAAAATTCTAGTGAACTGATGGTCAAAGAAATTAAATTATTAGGGTATTTTGGAAGTGACCAATGGCTAACACGTGACTTTGCAATTTATTAAACTTACTTGCATCTTCTTTCAGATACTGGTAGTGTCCAAAACCTACAATGTCTGGAAACTGCTACTTTAAAAGTACTTGTAGTGTGCAAGTCTATAGCATGCATGAACAGATAATCAAAGAAGTTAGGAAAGATGGGATACTATCCTCACAACTGAAAATATTTTTGTAACCAGACTGCATAGGAAATAAATTTTATTCCAGACCGAAGAATAACTTCAGCACTTGTTGTGCACTGTGGCTGAAACATTTTGTAAGTAGCCTGCACAGTTAAGATATTTAAGCAAGGCAGATGTCAAACATAACTCAGGACTTCTACAAAAATGCTTGGGGTTTGCAAGTGAATTATGCTTGGCTATTGGCAACAAAGAAGTTAAAAGAAAAATGTACACATTCTGCTCTGAGATTTATTCCTAAAATAAACTGGCTTAAAGACCGGGGAAGACATTGGATTTGGTAAACTAATTTAAAAGACAAAAACTCTACTGGATGGATATAAGTCAGTGTGTCAGGAGGTCGTGTGTAACACTTGGAAAATTTACTGACTACAATCTGAGTAAGAGAAAAGCTTTACTAAGTTTTTCAAAAACTGAGCTAGGCAAAACTTCATAGACAACACAAAGACTACCACAGGCATCTCACTCTCCAGTACAGAACTTACTAAGCTACGTGACGAAGCCTTTATCCAGGCAACTTGTCTATTATTTCCAATTAATTAATCTGAAGAGAGAAAACGCAGGCAAAGTTTTCTTACCTTTCTAAGAATTCATAACTTTTCTGTGGCAGAGAAGGGAGAAATCTGATTCTTTATTCACACAGACTATCCTTTTATCTTGTGCTGAGACTAAATAACATTATTGGTGAAGGCATGGGAAGAACAATCTGTTT
Organism: Thinocorus orbignyianus; assembly: GCA_013400375.1. Lineage (NCBI taxonomy): Eukaryota > Metazoa > Chordata > Aves > Ciconiiformes > Thinocoridae > Thinocorus > Thinocorus orbignyianus. The sequence goes on from VXBW01005245.1 coordinate 108,851, forward strand.
CCCCTTTTTATAAAGAATCTGCATTGATGCCTGCTGAATCGTGATTCTATACCGCAGCAAACAGTGGAGAATTTATTTTAATGAGTGACTTTAGAAGTGTCCCTGAATCACANCCACTAAATCAGATTGCTCAAAACTTCATCTAACCTGACCTTGAACACTTTCAGGGATGGGGCATCCACAACTTCCTTGGGTAACCTGTTCCGGTGCCTCATCACCCTCATCATAATAAAGCTCTTCCTTACGTTCAACCAAAACCTACCGTCTTCCAGTTTAAAACTGTTGCTCCTTACCCTGTCACTATAAAGACTTTTTTACCAAAGCTTATGTAGTATTTCACAAACAGTGGTAAGATAAAGCTATGACAAAGTTGGTGTGAAAAAACTGATAACACCAATTAAAAAAAGACCTTTTCCTGCAGAAACAGGTGACCTTAAATCAGAACAATAAAGTTTAGTCCCTTGGGACAGGAGATGGTAAAACCTGAAGGCCTGAACTTAGCAAGATTGACCAGCAATGACAATTTAGATACTGAAGAGTTTTGTCTACAGGACTGCTTATGAAACTCAAATCTAAATCCAAGTGCTAAGGGATTGAAGTGACTGTTGGGTATAATGGTTAGGACTAGTACTATGAATACTATTTTTTAGAACTTCACATTAGTGGAAATACAACAGTAATAGTGCTTTCTTTGGGTCTTCTTGGTTTTGCTTCTTGGGGGCTTTTTGGGTTTCATTGTTTTCTGTTTTCTTATGAACTATTTTCTAGTTGTATTCCACAGCAACAGGAAGAACACAGTGAGGGTGGCACTCAGCATTAACTGCATTCAATAGATCAGAAAGACTACTTTTGTTCTAATTGCCTCAAATGTTGTGTTTAACTGATTTCAAGGTAAAAACTGATGGAAGTTAATACTTGAAATTCACTTTGAAAAGCAATAAGCAATGCAGTCATGGACTATACTTGGCAATCAGAACTTTAGACCGTTTTCTTTAAACATAAAATACAGATATCATTCTAGCACACATATATAGCCACACACACTTAAATATAAGTAGCGTACGCAAAGATAATCACCAGTATTACCGTTTAACAACCAGAGAATGCTGGAGGATGCATAAAGGTTTCCCAAAGAGCTTGCACTCCAGTTGCTTCTCCATACCAGCATATCTTTTGCTATTAGTACTCACACGAGTATGTCTGTCCGTACCATAGTCACTTTTAAGCAAGCACACTTCTACTCAGATAAGCGTGTAGCTCCAGCTTACGCATTTCAGTTTGGTACATGTAGGATAGCAGGAATCAGACTCTGTGTAAGCATCACAGATCCTTTTAAATTACTGCAGAATGGAAGATTATAAATGAGACTATTCAATACTGTTGAGTTCAGACGAAGTAGGGAGGTTATCAGGCACTTAAGATGTCATTAGCAACACATGGGGAAGTTATAAGGACATGAGGTCTATCAAATAGATTTTACTATGTGTAAGAAAATATCACAAATACATGTATACACACACACATATAACACCAAAAGACAAGGTAAGGCAATGTAACCTCAAGCATACCATTAGCACCAAACAGAATAAAGACAGGTGAAAAAAACCCCAGCACTCCACAGATTATTAGCCACAGTCTGTCAGTAACAAGAGAAAAAGAATTCCTAGACTTGTATGACTTTCTTTTTGGAATGCATATCACATTGTCATAAATTATGAAATGCAATGACAGTTACAGTCACTTGACTAAACCACAAAAGTATTAGAAACTAGAGATGCAAAAATAACTTCACAGACATACAATGCCCACCTTCTACCTGTCTTAACACAACCAGCTGTGGAACAAGAATGGCTGGATATCACCCACGACTGGGTCTGAACATGCTCATATGCAAATACAAGACCATTCCTTCATAGCAGTTTTCACGTAAACATTTGAGAATGTACTGGTTGCACAACTGAAATAGGTTCCAAGCTTAAAGCTGATTACCTTATAGAGGTCTGTAACACTGTGAAAAACAAACTAAAGGTGAAATACAGAGGGCTTGCTATTTACATTTAATGAAGTATTCCTATCACGTGGCTTTATCAGTAAATTGAATTTCATCCAGAAAACAAATTGCAACAAAGTCTGGTAGTACAAATAATCTAAACTGGCTTTTTGCATCATATAGCTAATTGTTGCAAATTTGCACATATTCAAATACAAATTGTTGACTCTGTATCAACTATCATCTACCAGACTGTTTATAGCAGCATCCAAACACAAACATCAGGCATAAATTGAATGCAATCAGCTCAGTGGGAAGGTTTTCTAAAGCTTTCCAAATAGATCAGGACACTACAGTAGGAAAGGAGCAGAAATACCACATCACCTCAGGTAAGAAATTCCTATGGAAGCAAAGGCACTAAGCCTAGAAACAATTTGATAAAAGAGCTGCCTTTTTTTCTTTCCCCACCAGTTGCACAAAAAACAGTTCTCAAAACACCAGAGTGCTACAAACTGAGTGTTTGAGAACAAATCACTTTTTCTTTAAGTCCCTGAAACATCAAACACAGCTCTACAGTTAATGCTGAAAAACACGCAGTATTTTATAAATTGATTAAATTTAAAAAAATCTTAACATCAAATTAGCAGACATACTTAAAACCCAAAGACCCAACGCTAAAACACCACAGGTGGGAAATGATCTCTTTCACATTTTTAACTCTAACTTCTATGATAGCTAAGGATATCTGTATTTCTTTAAAACTTGACTAAGACAGGTATTTGGTATCTCTCCTTGGGAATTCGTTCCTGACATTTTCACAAGAGCCACTAACAAACACACCATTCACATAATGGGAAAGAGGTGTCTGTGTTCTTCCAATGTAGTTTTTCCTTTTAATTTTCAAACAGTGGGCTTTGAAATGATTCAATAGTGTGCTTCGTATGAAGAAGGGATGGTGAGGAAATGAGCTGACTTTTGCAAACTCAGTACTGTAATAAGTGATAATTACGTAGCAATAGTTATCTATTTTTTAAAGGTATATACCATTTGCCATTAAATATCAATTTGTTACTGTTTGTTAATTACAATAAATTGGAATTATTCAGAAAAGACATAAAAGCAAACTAAGAACAATTTAAGATTCTGTTTTAGGAAATTTAGTCTGATTTCCTTCTGGTTGTTAGCAAAATCAGTTACTACTGCTATAAAAGAGTGGAGAAATGATGTTAATGATATAAAAGCTTTTATCAAACATACCTAAGATTTCAGAAGCAGTTTTATGATAGCAAATTGAACAACTACTTATTAATTATAAATGACTGAAAATATCAACAGGTTAACAGACTATGATCCAGGATGGTCAGGAGTATGAAAATGACCCTCAGAAGAAAGTGGAGAAAAAAACCCAAAAGGCAGGGGGGGAGGGGAAGAGAATTAAAAAAGAAAACACACAACTTCAGACTATCTCTGCCATATTCAACAGTTAAAGTTTTCCTACTGTATGGCAATTTAAACTTGTCCAGTGGTATAAAAATTGGATCAGTTACAGACACGTAATGCCAAAAAGTGAATTCTGAAATGACCTACAGAGTCTAGAGGAGAAGCAGCTGGAATAAATGAAGGCAAGTTTGGTACCAGTAAATTACTCTTTATTGCCAAGGACAGAAAACAGAAATGGAAAAGATGTGAGAAGGGAAGAATGATAATCCGCAAGCAGTCCAGCTACACTCATTTAATAAACCAGTTTAATCTTGTTTCATCGGTGTTGTACCCGAACTCCTCTTTCATATAACAGAAGATGGCAACTACTCCAGAGGCTGCAAAGAAAATAGTCTAAGAGAAAAATGTAATAATAATAGTTCTCAAAGCAAGGGAAGTACATTAGAAAATGCTCTTACTTCCCCAGTTAAGCTTTAAAGGTTAGCCATGCTCAGTATTATGTAATGAGTGAAACATCTGCAGCCCTGGAAACATTCTTTGTTAGAGAACTCTTTCTGTAGTTGGAAACTCCATTGGAACAAAGCCAAATATAGTAGCCTGAAACAAAAATAAAACAGTGAAGAAAAAGTCAAGAAACAATAGTCCAGTAGTCAACTACCTTCTGGGAGCCCAAATCTCCTAAATTGTTTTTCATAGGTTTCTTCGGCGTCCTTTTTAGCATGGGGGGAGGACGTCCGTTTTGATTTTGAGAGGTCAAGGAGAGAAAAAGTGATGTTCTGTTTCAAATCCAGCTGAGAGGTTGCTCGAAGTAAGCTGTAAGAGTTTGAGATAATTCTCTTTCCTGTTGACCTCTCTATTGAGCATTCAGGTAGTTAAGTATTAGTACTGAAATTATTTTGCCAGACTCTTCAGCGACAGAGATTTTCCAGATCACAGAACCATGCTTTGATTTCACTTTTGTTAGCTGCCTACAATACTATCAGCCATATGCCACTTGAAATTGTCTCCTAAGGGCTCCATAAATACAGAGTGGAAAACTCATTCACTTGTTTTGAGGAACACAATTATTAATTATTTTTTTTTTGAGGGGGGTGGGGGGAAACCCAACATCCAACCAATAAAAAAAACCAAAACAAAGCAAAACAAGAAAACCCACGCAAAACAAAAACCTAAACAAAAAAAACGAACACCACCACACCCCCCAAAGAAATAAATAAAAAACAAAAAAACTGCTGCAGGAAGAAGTCATTCTTCTCTGTAGGTCTCCCCATTAACAGCTTCACCCATACTCTGAGAGCCTCACAGCCCATCCCCAGCCCACGGAAAACCCTGGCTACTAAGAGGATGACTCCCATTTCTGGTTGGCCTATGACACCAGCCTCAAAGCACTCAGTTTCATGTCAGCATTTTCATTCTTTGTCGGCTGCTTTTCAAGCTTGGCAGGAGCTTATTAACACTTCAGAAGTCTGCCTTTTAATCTTCTTGCCAAATCCTCATTAAGAAATCCTCTTTTGCCAAGATGGTTTTAAAAAGTCCAAACCACACGCTTGACAGCAGTTAGAATATTCATGCTTTTTGTTTTAACACTGCAGCAGAAAGAATCTTATAGGAGGAACTGTCTTTTTTGCTGCTTATGCTGCACCAGGCATACCACAATCTTGATCTGCAGTATGTTTTTGCAGTGAGGGTTTGCATTACCACATCTGCAGCAAATGTGGAAAGAACGTAGCCTAGGCACCTGAGTAAAGTAACCCCTCTGCATCACTCATGTCACTGGTAACCTTGCAATGAAGTTACTACAAACACTAAATAACGTGCAGAAAGCTTAAGCAGGAGATACAGTTCCTGAAAACCTATGCCCTCAGTTTTCCTAAGTGTCTTCTGTATTGTGAAATGTTTTAGCAGAACTTCCTAAAGACAAGCTCTTTGCTCGGTACCTGCGCTACTCTTCCCATTCCTAGATAAAGGCTAAAAGGGAAATGAATCGCAGCAATGTAAGAAAGTGCAGTAACTGTCAATGACTGCCTCCCATGTCTCCTCTGATTTATTTTAAAGAATATTCATAAGAGGACCCATGCAACCACACTGCAGTCCATTCGCAGCAATAAAAGCCAGACCAAAATGGACCAAACCCACCTAAAGGATAGAAACACTATCTTAAGATTCAAAGTATGGAAGTGGAAAAGCATTCACAAATAAAAGGCATCAAGTGGGCTATGTATCTGCAAAAGCATAGATATATATCTTGGTTATCAACCCTTGCTTCTTGTTGTGCCCACTGATATTCCTGGGAATATATATATATTCAGTAAAACTAAGTATCTGAATCCATTAAAGCTCATACTTCAGCCTCCTTAATGTATGTTATATGTTAAATTACTAGAATATTGAAGTGACGTTGTCAATTATGTGAACTTCTGAATAATCACAAAAGATGACATAGTAGAAAGGTACGACATACCACAGACAAATGTATCAATAAGTATTTTCCTCAAACACTAAAAAGCCATCAAAAGATAGCAATCCTGACATTCTGTCATGAAGCCTTATCACTCATCAGATGGCAAGTAAATGTCAAGTTTGACATTACACACATTTTAATCTCTCTCATAATATTACCTAATATTATGTCACCTAACGCTCAAAATATCTACACCAGTGTATTCAGTAATATGGTAGAGTTCTCAGACAAAACACTTAGAGGAAATTTGATTTTCCAGGATCAACTATACAAATTTTAAACAGCAACAGAAGTGCATAAGTCAGATTGTTGCTAAAAGCATACTTGCTTAATTACAATACAATCAGAGAGAAGGGAAGAAAAAGTTATCTTTTTTTTTAAATTTCAGCCAACATTACTAGCAGTCTCTAACATACTCGCATAAAATTCTGGAGAAATATCCTTTCAGAGAGCCTACAACTTACTGTGGTAGTATTCTGAAAGCAAATTTAAGTATTAAGTCATATTCTGTCTTGTGCAAGGAGAAAGCAAGGTAAAAGCAATGTCAATTTACTGTTTTATACTGCTGTGCCCTTCACGTTGCTGTTATTGTGCTTCATTATTTGCAACATCAATTTCTGTCATAATTTAATACATGCACTTGTCTTCCTATTTAGAATACTTATCATGTATGTTTTTATGTATTTTCGATACATAATATTTTAATACATGTTTTCATTGATATAGTTTCCTAAATTTCAGTGATCTAGTTTCCTAAAGCAGGCTATGACTATTGTGGACATAATTCACAATTGTCAGCATTCTTATTTCCAATTTAACCACCTAGGAATAGATGTATTCAATTTACGTAGAGGACTGTTCTCAACTTTTTTCAAATTGCTTGGAAATTCAAGCAATTTCAATTCAACCTTTTCTAAGATTTCCTCATTTTCTTCCCACGTGACTTACACAACAGCACAGTCCTGGCACTCTATCCAATACTCAGTTGCTGTGACACGCATAAAATGTCTGAGACCCCTACGTTCACTTCTCTGCAAAGGGTAGAGTGGAATTCACAATTCCTCCTTTTGTTAAAAAAAAAAAAAAAGAAAGAAGGAAGCATGCTAGTCCTCACAACCTGCTCGCAAGGCTCCCATGTACACAGTAGTAAAACATCTTCATTCTCCTTATTCTCCTCCACTGATACTGCTCCACTGTACACTGAAACGTATTACTGGTTCTACGAAAAGGTAGGTGGGACAATAGTTACATAGTCAGGGGATCTACCTGAGAAGTGAGCTACCAGCATTTCTGTCTGCTCAAAAGAAAGGGCATCACACAGTCCTCTGTAAGACAGTTTTAATGTTCTACACTCTTTTTTTTATTATTATTATTATTCTGTCATTTTTAACAGGTCTAAGGCAGCTTCAGTACTCCATACAGATAAAAAGAGGGGGTATACAAATGGAGTGACATAACATAATTTTGCACTCACCAACCTGAACAATTCCAATGCAAAGTATTTCAACTCAGATGTTCAATCCAGTAAGCGCACCAGTTAAGGATGGTATTTTTAAGAAGGTATGAGGCAATTAGGCACTTGAAGCTCAGAACAGCTTCCCTTCTCAGATTTGTGTATCACCTGCCTATTAGTACAGCTAGGAAAACAGTTTAAAATTAGAGCAGTGACTTGATAATAAGATTCTTTTTCCTAGCATAATCAGTTAGATCAAAGAGACTAAGAAGGAGAGATTTTGAGATTAACAGTGCATACGCTGTACATCTGAATCTAACAGAAGAAAGAACAAAAGCTAAGAATGTCTTTGTACAGGATTTGTTCTGTTTTCTTTAAAATAAACCGAAATGTCACATTAGTCATTACATGCACAGTGAATGAGTCATCATAACCCAAAGGAGCTAAAGGCTTTCACATGTAATTATCCTACAAGAAGATGCCCACAAAAAAAAGTTCAAAGCAGAAAAGCCACAAAGTATATACATCAGAGTTTGAAATGACACTGCCTTTGAAAGAAAGCATGGGTTACATACTGTGCTTTTTTTCAAAGGTAAACTTTCTACTTGATCTACCAATCCTGAATGTAGATTTGGTTTATTCCTAGAACAACTGTTTCACCACAGCCAGGACTGCACAAAAGAATTCTGCTCTTCAGACACCTACAGGTATTTTGGTATAAGCCCCTCTGTAAGTATAGCACCGCCAGCAAGACCAACTTTTTTGTTTGCAAAGTCTGTTCCAGTTATGACTTGTGATTTTCTCATTCCAGTACAACTTCAAGTTTGCCTACACAGTTTATTAGTTTAGTGATATGCATATACTCTATCCACATAACAAAACATGAACAGTCCTATACAGAGAGAATTACTATATAAAGCCTAGGCATAACTAAAGGNGTTATGCAAGAATTGAAGGTCAGTTAAAATTCAAGTCTTTCACTGATGATTCCAACTGCAAGAATTCACTTTGAGTCAAGTAAACATTGTACAGAAGTCATGCAGTCTTGCTTTTTCTGGTTTCATCATAACTTTGAGAAAGCAGTAATGTGTTTATGCAGTTAGGAGGTTTTGCCTTTTATTTCCTGCTTATTCTTTAATACTCCAAACTGAAAACAAACTCAGATGTGACCAATAAGAGGCATACTGCTCCCATTCATGAACAAACCACACCTATACATCCCAGTGGCTCACGACTTAGAAAGCTTAGAATAAAATGACTTGTACTCTTCTTCCTCCTGCCAAATTCAAATTTTATCAGTAGATGTCTGTGGGACCTACTCAGAAAATGAAACTTAACTTCACACAGCTAGCTTTCCTAGGTTTCTTCCAGAGCAAGAGGAAGAAGAGCTTAAAATGATAATCGAGGATGCCTAAAGTCATGCTTACATTAGGAATCACCTCCTGAAAAGTAAGTGCTGGGTAACAGAGGAAGAAGGGTGCCAAGAAAGATGGGTATCCCTAAACTAAAATCAACTTCTGTCAATATTCCTCTTCAGTCACATCTTTGGCGGTTTCAGAAGCTTAGCAGGTACAAAACACATGTTTTAAACATGACTGAATATTTCTCAGGCTATCCACATCCTTGAAAGTACTTCCTCTGGCAAACCCAGTCTATTTTTTATGGTTTGTTTTAAGGAAACTGCGAAAGATATGGCTGACACCTTCAAAAAAACTAGACCTCAGTGTATTTAAAATCATATTACACTCAAACACGCAATTTTCTACCACTTCCACCTAGATACGCAGCAGTTTATATTCTCATTAGGGTCATTCATAGCTTAAAAAGTTACTGGGAGAACTCAAGTGTCAAGAAAACAATGAAGACATAGGTACAAAGACTCTCTAGTCTAGGCAAGGTGCTGCTGTTACTTCCAAGGACGGCTGGCTGATCTACTGTTCAGAACTGGCCACACCGGTTTTCATATTTTGCAATAGTCCCATTCAATGGTTAGAGTAACTGACAGAATAACCTGTTGCTGTGACTCAGCAGTTTATCCTTTCTATAACTTTCTCTTAGACCAAGATGGATACCCTGCAGAAGTTTCAGGGCATAACTATATAGCTGTACATGCCTGGATTTCTTGCTTTTCCTGAAACATTAAGTGCCTGAACTTCTTAACTTCTTTTTCTTCATATGCTGCTCCTAGGTAGCTGCTCTCTTGTAGTAGTTCTCTTTTTCCCAACTTCAACTACACTTTCACTCCTTCTTAAAGCAGAAAGACACAGTTTACCCATTTTACAGACACGGCTGAAAGATATCTTACTGCAAGACTTCTATCTATGTCAGGTTTCTTATCTGGGTGAGGGTATAGTTTCTTCCCCAGGGAACAACGAAGAAGGCTGGAGTCATGTTATGTGACACCAGGAACAGCACCACTGGATTGCCCAACAGGTGAAGGGAAAAAAA
>VXBW01005246.1:0-18795 GCA_013400375.1 Thinocorus orbignyianus
GTTCTCTCTGGGCTTTCACTTGTCTGATGTACTTCATAGTCACTTGGACAGTTTCTCTATACTCTGCCCAGTCCACCTGTCCTTGCTTCCACCCTCTACAGGCCTCCTTTTTGATTGTGAGCTTGTCTAACACTTCTTTGTTCATCCATGCAGGCCTTCTGGCTATTTTGCCTGACTTCTTGTTCGGGATGCACCTCTCCTAATCTTGGAGGATTGAACACCAACCCCTCTCCCCTCCAGTACTTTTTTGCACACTACCGTGCCAGTCAGATCTCTCAGGAGTCCANTGCTCTCCTGAAGTCCAGGGTAGCAAGTTTGCTGCACACCCTCCTCATCACCCTAAGAATCTAAGAATCTTGAATTCTATCATTTCATTTTCACTACAACTGAAGCTACCCTTGAAGTTGACGTTTCCCACCAGCCCCGCCTTGTTGGCAAGGACAAGATCCAGCATGGCTCCTTTCCTCATTCGGTCTTCAATCATTTGAAGAAGGAAATTATTATCAACACATTCCAATAACTTGATGGATTTCTTGTGCCCTGCTGTGTTGTTCTCCAACAGATATCAGAGCGGTTGATGTGCCCCTTGAGAACCGGGGTGTGTGATGCTGCTCCTATCTGTCTGTAGAGTGCCTCATCCTCCCTGTCATTCTGATTGAGTGGTCTGTAGGAGACCCCCACTGTGACATCACCCGCCCCTGTGGTCCCTTTAATCCTGATGCATAAGGTCTCCGTCAGGTCTTCTTTCATCTCCAGGTGGAGCTTCACACACTCTAGCTGGTCTTTGACATAGAGGGCAACGCCCCCTTCCGGTCAGCTCAGCTCTTTTAATAAAGAAACCACTTCAGGAAACCATAGAGAAAAAAATGGAAGATCTGGTGAGGTTTTTGAGTATCACAAAGGTCTTTCCCATGGGACCTGCTAATTCAGCAGCACCTAACAACTAGATTTGAAAGTGTATTCTAATTATACTTTGCAATCCAAGAATTATTTCTGCAGGAACATGTGAAAAATTACAAAATTCTTCCTCACTGAAAGAAAAGTACATTTGCTTCAGGCTATTTTATTTAATTCGTAGTGCTTGAGGAAAGGCAATGTAACTAAGTCCAGTTAAAGAACCTGTTACAGTGATATCTATTTTGGAAGGTTCAATGTTTGAAGAAATAGAAGGATGTAGCCTGAATTGGAGACCCAACTTAAATGCCTCTGTACAAACACAGGTAGCATGGGGAAATATAGAGGCAGTCAGAGATGTGCACACACTCACAGGGCTATGATCTTATTGGCATCACAGAGACATCGTGGGATAGCTCCTATGAGTGGAGTGCTGGAATGGAAGGATACAGACTCTTCAGGGAGGAAGAGTAGGGGACACAAAGAGGAAGGTTGCTCTCTATGTCAGTGCCCAGCTGGAGTGCATGGAGCTCTGCCTGGGAGTGGATGAGGAGCTGACTGAGAGCTTATGGGTCAGGATTAAAGGGAGGGCAAGGACAGGTCACATTGCAGTGAGGGTCTGCTACAGGATACCTGACTAGCTGACCAAGTGGATAAGGCCCTCTGCAGACAGATAGGCCCACCCTTATGTTCACAAGCCCTGTACCTGATAGAGGACTTCAGTCACCCCAGTATCTGTTTCAGGGACATAAGCAATCCAGGAGGTTCCTGGAATTCATCAATGGTAAATTCCTTCTCCAAATGATAGAAGTGCTAGGCTGGGCCTTGTTTTCACCAACAAGGAGGAGTTGGTGGGGAATGTGAAGCTCAGGGGCAGCCTTGGCTGCAGCGACCATAAAATGGTGGAGTTCAAGATCCTTAGGGNGCCAGGAACCAGACTAGGCCAGCTAAAGCCCAGGTGTAGTTAAATACGGCCAAGGATGTCAAGGGTGACAAGAAACACTTCTACGGGTATGTTAGTGAAAAAAGAAAGACAAGGAAAAGTGTGATCCCTCTCTGGAAGGAAACAGGAGACCTAATCACCAAGATTATTGGCAATGCTGAGACACACTCAATGACTTTTTTTGCCTCAGTCTTCACTGATATGTGTTCTAGCCATGCCACACAAGTTACAGAAGGCAAAGGCAAGGACCAGAATGAGGAACTGTCTGCTACAGAAGAGGGCCAGGTTTGAGACTACCTAAGAAACACGAACATGCACACGTCTGTTGAAGTTCATGCTAATTGGAAAAGGGGAAACATAACTTCCATTTTTTAAAAAGGCAAAAAAGGAAGACCTGAGTAATGCAGAGCAGTCAGTCTCACATCTGTACCTGGTAAGATCATAGAGCGTATCCTCATGGGAATTTCTGCTAAGGCACATGGAAAATAAGGAGTGATCAGCGACAGCCAACATGGCTTCACTAAGGGCAAATACTGCCTTACGATTTTGGTGGCCTTCTACGGTGGAGTTACAGCATTGGTGAATAAAGGAGGAATGACTGACATCATTTACCCAGAATTGTTTAAAGTCACACTGTTCCACACAACATCCTTATCACTAAATTGGAGGCACATGGATTTGATGAGTGCACCAATTGGGGGATAAGGAATTGGCTGGATGGCCACACTCAAAGAGTTTCAGTCAACGGCTTGATGTCTAAGTGGAGACCAGTGATAAGTGGTGTTCCTCAGGGTCAGTAGTGGGACCAGTTCTGTTTAAAACCTTTGCTGGCAACAGGGACAGCGGTATTGAGTGCACTCTCAGCAAGTTTACCAATGATACCAACCTGTGTGGAGCAACTGATATATTGGAGGAAAGGAATGCCATCCAGAGGGACCAGGACAGCCTTGAGAAGTGGGCCCATACAAACAGCATGAAGTTCAATAGGGACAAATGCAAGGTCCTGCACCTGTGTCAGGGCAATCCCATCCACACATGTAGGCTAGGTGTAGAATAGATTGAGAGCAGCCCTGAGGAGGAGGACTTGGGGATGTTGGTGGATGAGAAGCTCAACATCAGCCATCAACGTGTACTTGCAGCCCAGAAAGCCAAATACATCATGGGCTGTATCACAAGAAACATGAAAAGAAACATAGCCAGCAGGTTGAAGGAGGTGATTCTGCCCCTCTACTCTGCTCTCATGAGACCCCACCTGGAGTACTGGAGACAACACAAGAAGGACACGGACTTGTTGGAATGTGTCCACAGGAGGGCCACAAAGATAATCAGAGGGCTGGAGATCATACGCTACGAGGATAGGCTGAGAGAGAGTGTTGTTCAGCCTGGAGAAGGTTCTGGGTAGACCTTAGAGCAGCATTTCAATACTTAGAGGGGTTTACAAGAGAGATGGAGAGGAACCCTTTATCAGAGAGTTAGTGATAGAGTGAGAGGTAATGTTTTTAAATGGAAAGAGGGTAGATTTAGATTAGATACTAGGAATTAAATCTGTATTCTCAGGGTGGTAAGACACCGGAACAGGTTGTCCAGAGAGACTGCAGTTGCCCCATCCCTGGAAGGGCTTAAAGTCAGGTTGGACAGGGCTTTGAGCAACCCAATACGTGGAAGGTGTCCCTGCCTTCTTAGGGCAATGCTCAATATTTTTTGCAGTTTAGAAAATACTTCCACATTTCCTTTCAAATGTGCAGTAACTCCAGGTGACTTCATGGAACATAGCAGGATGAAAAGACTAAGCCTAATTGATTCTTTTCCATTCTTACTGGGGACACACTAGAAGCAGCTAAGTGTTTCAGTTTGCTTTCTCAAATCAGAATCAACAAGACAAAAAAAGGCACATAACTAACACTGAAACTTTAGTTTTAGCAATGGCGAGGCAATAGTGATGGTAACATGCAACATTCTGACACAGAAATCAGTGTTCTTGACAGACTATCCTATGAACAATATTCAGACTGTACTTATTCTACCTTAGATTTATATAAATCCAGGAAAATGTTAGGTAGGAAGGTATGCATTTACTTCATGTCAATTAAGAGTCCTTTAGCTTGTATAAACGGAGACAGACTAAGAAAGTCAAAGATAGTCTAAGCTTCCAAACTCCAATTCTGGGGTGGGTTTTGTTTGGTCTTTTTTATGTGTGTGTGTTTTGGTTTGGTTTTATTTTGGTTTTTTTGTTTGTTTGTTTGTTTTTGCTTTTAAACCTAAAATGCTCCTATCGTAATGTGTCTTAAAGATAGGTCCTCTCTGGAATATAATTATTTCTTAAAAGTAATACTGAAAAGTTAGTATTTTCTATATCTGTCTTAAAATTCCAAATTCTTTCACACTTTCGCCATTTAAATAGAAAAATAAAATCATCCTTATATTGTGTACCTTTGTGTAAGCTTTTTAAATACTACAAGCTCAATTTTTTCCGGAGGGGAAAGTCTTTATTTTACTAATTCAGAGTCTAGAGAAGATCTGCTCCTGCGTGCCAGGTGGGCTTGGAGAGACGGTGTTAGTGCAAATGCATTTTGCATTAACATGTCATCAAATAGTTCAAGAGAGGAAAGAAGCAATTTATTTTAAGTGTCCATGAACACCTATGGAGAAACATATGACATCTCTGAATACCAAATGAAATCATTATGATCAGTGATACTCTAATGAATACCAAATGAATCCGTAATGAGAGGACGCTAAGCATTATTTTGATCAATTATGTTACAATACTGCGGGAGTACACCAACAGCATTTGCAGGCTGTAAGCTCTACTCTGACTTTTAAATATATAATTAATATGCACATTTTCCTGTAATGTAAGAGGTGCAGAAATTACTATGTATTTGATAACTTCTCATACCAGATTGCAATCCCTTCATTCTTATCAGTCTTTCACTTACTCTAGTAAGTGAAAGTAAGTGAAATACAATCCTTTAAAACAAAGGAAAAAAGGTTTAATAGTGTGAAAATATGAATAGCATGCAGTTGTTCCATCAAGAGGTACCAGTGTATTTCCTGTGGGACACTAGGATTCAAAAGAAAGACCTGTCAAGAAATGGTGAGTTACGTCTATGAAATAATAAATGCCCTGGTAGTACACATATATGTCACCTCCTAAACTCAAGATCGGTCACTAGCTGGAAAATGAACAGGTAAGCTTTATTCTTCTTTAGGTCAGATGAGTGCTCTTCATGTGTACTGTCTTTATCTCCTCCACCAAATTCACTGACAACTTATAAGGGAAACATCTTTGCTAGATGTGAAAGATAGACATCTAACTCAGACTTACACTTCTCCGCAAACCTCTTAGTACTGAAATTATAAAAAATAAACCAAGTTCCCAATAAAATAAAGGAATGTCTGACCTGTAGCTAGGGAAATCACATGTATTTCCAGTTGTGCCATGACCAGTGTAGCTAGTGGAGAGAATATATTTAAGTGGTGGTTACTAGACCTAATAGAGGTTTTTTCACTTTATAATGGGATTTATTTCTTTCTTAAGCTGAAGGGGCAAGTGAACTTTTCTGTCGTTATTGACACAAAACAGAGACTTAAATACCTGCAACACCTGCTCCCTTGGTTTATGCTTGAATACTCTATGACTCTGAAACCCAGACTTCTGAATGCTTAAGGGAAAAACTCCAAAATACATCTTCTTAATGCAGCTTAATCGCACAAGACAATCTGGGTGTATTTGAAAAGGGAGTGAGCTGGGGGAAGAAGTTGAGGACTTTGAGAATGTTCATATCAGTAGGTTTATTATTGCAGTAAAGCCAGGCACAAGAGTCAGAGTGTCATTAGGGAACATCTGGTAGCATTGTTGCAAAGATCATCCAAAACAGATTTTCAACAGAACCACATACTGAAGCATAGATTTAGCTTATCCTCTACTATTTAAGTTAATTACTGAGAATTTAATTAGCCATTTCTCTGATTAGTTTGCCAAACCTTATCAGAATATATGTCCCTTCAAAACAAGGCAATTACATCAATCATTTGCTATTTTTCCACCTGTACAATAAAGCAAAACGAAGTAAGTTGACTAGCTACAATTTTGAAAGAACTGGTTTCAGTGGTGATATTCTCACAATAATTGTAAAAAATAAAATCACAGATACCACAAGGTATTAGCATGTTGATGGCACAAGCAAAAGGTTTTTCAAGAGAAACCACGTGTTCAACAATGTATTTAGTGAGATATTGAATAGTGAGACATTGACTTTTTTAGCACCATTCAGCCTTGCGTTTCAGTTTTGACTATCTGCTGCTACTTCTTTTTCATTCTTCAGTACTATATTCATTATTTTCCTCTTTTTTTCCAGTTCTTATTTCTCATTCTGCTCTATGTTAGTGTTAGATCAAAGTTTTAATTCTTCTGAAATGTTTCTTCCTACTAACTCCTATTAAATACACGTTCTATCCTACTGCTGAAAGAGCAAGAGGGTATTGATATAAATGCATAAAAGAATGAAATTGCATACATAAAAGTGAATATTTCATGCACAAACTAGTACCTTTGTCTGATTCTCCCTGTTTATCTTGCCTCAAACTTCCTTTATTTTTTATGGACTGGTTGTCTAAATCCATAAACAGTGCAGTAGCATACGAACACCACTAAAGTAATTTTGCAAGTTATCAAAACTGCAAGTCAATCAAAATCAATTACAACCTGCAATTGCACATCACTGCAGGAAGTAACTTTGTTCTCCATATATTAAAAACATATTTCAACCACCATCTTTGAATAAAGCTTTTGAAGGAAATGTCTTAGTCTTTATTCACTATTTTCTTGGCAGTGTTGATCTTCTCCGGCCTTTCTTTCCATATGTACTTAAACTTCAAGTTTGAGGAGATGAACTGGTAGTTGGTTTCACTTAGGATTTTATTTTTTTTTTCCTTTTCTTACTGTTATTTCTAAATTTAGAAGTTCTATAAAGGAAATCCAGAAAAAGCTCTTTGATATTCNAACTTGAACAAACCCCACTACATCTTATATTTTGTGCAATATTAATATAGTATCTTAAAGAGTGTAGGTTTTGTAGCCTGTTGGTTATTTTTGAAAAACTTCAAATAGAGGTTTTCCCGAAGTTGCACAGCAGCCTAAATGATTAGGTTCTAACTCTGTGTAAAGAAGGTTTTCTACAAAAATGCAAAGAAATGGGCTTTAGACACAGCTTCTTTAGGAGGTTCCAGTACTACCCACTTGCATGTATTTTTGCTAAAATATTGTTTTTTAAAATTAATCCCTGAGTTTTAATCACCAATGCCACATGCAGTAGGGAGTTTGCTTTTAAAATGGAAGAAGACAGGAGGGGGAAAAAAGAAGATACAGGGAAAGGTTGAATTGACGGACTCCTTCATGCCCAGTAGCAATAAAACACGCTTCTACAGAAAGACACTGATCAGCTACTGATTTCCACCAGCTTTGCCATCAGGCAGCCAGTCTTTCTTCACTTCATGCAGTCATTGCATTCCCATCTATGAGCTCTGCAGGACACAGGTCAGGCCATGAGCAGTCAAATCAAATTCCTGTCTTCTCCCCCAGCCATAGGCAGCTATGATGAGTTGAAAGCACCTGCTTGCTACTCACAAAGGCTTTAATGTGGCTGCATTAGCAATTCCCTCCTTTAGTTTACTCAATCACTCTATTCACCAGGTGCATCAAGGAATAACTCCCCCTCTGGGTCAACGCAAAGTATAGATTAATTATGCTAATCATCCCCTCTAGGCAGTAAATGCACAAAACATCCACCTCTTGTATTCCTCCAGTCAAATCTTTTCCATCTACATTTCTTACCTCTGGGTCTTCCCAGTGTGACTGATTCAATGCACAGCCAGGGTTTGGAGACAGGTTCCCAGCCTTTTCTCTAGTCACTCACTGCTGGAAAATCACGTTAAGAAGGTTTACTTCTTTTAACTACTGTGGATATTCGTAGACTTATTAGTTTTTCAGCTTTAACTGCATAAATACCCCCAATGTATGTGCATCATTTATTTTCAAACCAGTTCCTTACCATGCTACTTTTCTAAACCTTCTGTAGTACGGAAGTTCAAGATTTTGATGATCTCTACAGTGTCTTTTTTTGTTTCTCAGGAAGCTTTTAATTTCCTCCTAGTAAACTGTAGCCCAATTTATTTTTTTTTCTATGAGGTTAATATTTAACAAGCTCTGAGTAACTTTTTTTTTTTTTTTTTTTCCTGAAGTCAAATAGGTTTACACATTCAATATCAAGATTAACGGCACATGCCATGGGCAATTACTTTGCAAAATATAATATTTTTTTAAATATAATGATAAAAAAGTAATATCTTTTTATGGGTTCTAATGTGTTGGGGTTTTTTTCTTGTAGGTTTTTTTATTTTATTTGAAATTTTCAACACATTTCCACAGCAGAATACTTTTCTAGAAATCTTGTTCCATGTTGCAAAACATTGTTGTCAGAATTACATCCTCTGTTAAAAACAATGAGATTTCTCCCTTCCGGTGTTGGAAGGAAATCTACAGTAAATGGAACAGATTTAAGCTGATACGCTGGAATGTGCACTGTTTTCCTAATTTCAACAATTTAAAGGTCAATATTGGCGTCTATTTGCATAGTGGTTGTTCAGGAAAAGCATTCCATTTCTCATTTCCAAATTGGTTTCCCAGTTATATGAAGTCTCACTAGTCACCTATACAATGAAAAGTGTATTTCTACCTATTTCTTTACATGTTCACATGCAATCAGTGTCAATGTTCTTCAGACACTCAAGTCTGGGAAATGCAAAGTAACTTGAATTCAAACACAGCAAAAATAAAACCAAGCCTACTCTACAGATAATTTTCATTTCCAAGTTTGACTCAAAACTCCCTCCTTTTTTAGGTATAAATGAGGCTGACAGAGAAATGCCAGTCTGTCACACTACAGCACCACAAAAGCTCGGCATCTTGCCATCAGAACTGTGTCTTCTTTATCAGGGCGTTGTCCAGAATAGAAGTTTGAAAATACATAATGTTAAATAGGGTTTAAAATGAAAATATACGGAGAATGTGTATCTGGACTGGATCAACACTGGACTATGAATTCACTTAATTCAAAGTCACTAGTAAACAACAGAACAATCGAGGTTTTAAAGTCATCTCTTTGGTGTTTTTAAGGTTGCAATATTGGTAGAGTTTGAAACAAATGACTTTCTTTAACCCTCATATTCTGTTAAGCCAGGGACAAAATGAAGAATCGAGGTCATTTTTCAACCTATGTTAACTAGAATGTCAATTACTCTTTTGCTCTGCCACAAAGCAGTCACAGAGAGTTAGTGCACAGGCTCAGACGTGAGCACATAGAGAGGGACAGCCTCAAGATATATTCAGTCTGGTGATGTCAACATTTGCCTTTCAGACTTTGTTGGCAGTCAATATGCTATTCAAGGTTTGATACACTTTTCAGGCTCTCAATAGTTAATTCAAACACAGTCATCTGCACTTCCTTTTTAATAAGATAGTTTCCCAAATCATTTTTGATGCATTTTGTGCAGTTACGGTTCTTCACTTTTATTAGAATCACAGAACCACAGAATGCTTGAGGCTGGAAGTGTACCCCTGGCTTTCATCTTGTCCTACCTCTTCCTGCTCAAGGAGGGTCACTTGAAGTAACTTGTGAAGGACTGTGTCTGGATGGCTTTTGAGTATCTTCAGGGATGGAAACTCCACAGTTTCTTTGGCTAACCTATGCCAGTCCTCAATCATTCCACAGTGAAAAACTGTTTCCTGATGTTTCAGATGAAACACTCTGTGCTTGAGTTTTTCTGCTTTGTCTTTTATCCATTCACTGGAAACCACTGAAAAAAGCATGCCTCTGACTTATTTACACCTTCCCTACATTCATGAGATTCCCCTGAACTTTTTCCGTTCCAGTTTGAACAGTCCCAGTTCCTTCAATTTTTCCTCACATGAGAGATATTGCTGTCCCTTGAACATCCTAGTGGTCCTTCATTGGCCCCTCTGGTAACTGTATGTCTTTTTTGTACTGAGAAGACCAAAACTGGACTCAGTTCTCCGGTGTAGCCTCATTTTTCCAATAAATCAATATTGTTAAGGGTATTAATCACATAGACTTTGACTATATAAGACACTTCTACCTCAAGTGCTGTATCCTACTTACTGTGTAGCCATGGTTCAATCAACACTGTCAAGATTTGTATTGTAAGATGGATGTGTCTGTATGTCCCATTCTGGAAAGAGCTTGTAATTAGAGTAACGTGCTCAATGCGCAGTACAGTGGAAGTGAGAAAGAGAATGACTACCAGTATCTAGGCCACAGAGGCCTTGTATGAACAAATGGCAACAGGCAACAACACTCCTGCATATAGCTGCAGAGAGAAAACTGAAGTGAGAACAGCTTGGAAGTAGTCACCATGAGCAAGAGCCATGGAACTTTTGAGCCTGCAGTCTAATTGTACTCTGAGATATGAAAAGCACTGTGGGAATGTTCATAGGCAAAGCATCCTCTTCTGGGCTTCCTCTTTGATCCAAGGTGAGAAATGTTATTATTAATGTCAATTACAATGATGTTCCTTCGACATTTTCCACACCTCATGCAAGGTGGCCCGGTTGGTAGCAGAGTATGGTCTCTAGAAAGGTAGGTTAACAGGCACATTGGACCACTAATAATTGGACCACTTCATTGGTTCACATAGAACATTTTAATCAAACTGCAGCATTAAAAGTAGAACTCCATTCCTTCTGATCACATTTTATTTGAGGTGGTAGTCACACCAAGATGGAGTTACTGTTCCAGGCTAAAAATCTCTGAGTTGTGAGGTCACATGAACATAAAAGCTGAGCTATAGGAGATGAAACTATTTCTTTTAGGTTAATTCAATCTTTAAACAATACCAGAAGTTGATGAAGTTTATATTCCACAGGACCCTCGCTGCTACAGACAACTTATTTCCAACAATGCCTTGTAGAGCTCTGATCTCTTACCCCAAATCCCAAACAATCTCTTTCTAGACAGCCACAGCTATATCTATCATCTTCAAGAGAATGCAAAATTGCCAAAAAGATGTATGTTGTTACCTTGCGCCAAAGCATGACACAGAACATTAAGCCCTGCTGCCTAGGTACAAAGTTCATTGCACAGAACTAGAGGCTCCTATAGTGCTTTGTGAACCTTCTTACTGTTAGCTAGACTAATGGATACATATCGAGCTAGTCGTGATGGTGAAAGGTAAAGACATGTACCTGTTGAAGTAACTGACATTTCTGACCAGGAGCTCTGGGTGCAGTACTGGATTTATATGAAATGTGTGACTTGAGGCATAGCACAGAAAGACATTAAAAAGTCTGTTGTGGGTCACTTCCACCCACAACTGGTCACCAAGAATGGATTATTACATCTATTTTTATATCTATATGTATTAAGGTAATCAGTTAATATCTTTCATGGGGCTATTTTCTCTGTCTAAGTACCATTTTGAAGGAGCAAGCAGTTGCTAAATTAGAATATTTGAAGTGTCTCCCAGGAAATTTAAATTGGTTTTGCTACCAATCACCCCATTTTACCTCTCTCTTAGTGTTCACTGGCCTCAAAAAATAGTACATGGTCCTTTATGAACTTCCACAAGCTCTGTTTTAACTTTACAGCGCTTCTCAGAAACTTGGTCCAAATTTGTGCTTCAAATTGATCTCACCGCTGTGTCAGGATGAAACCTGGTTTTCATATGGCCTAACTCTCTTGACAGGCTTGATTCTCCTGGGCAAAAAAAGCTTTGGCAGATGAGCTAGAAGAAAAATAATCTACACCATGAGCTAGGCTCCAGTATGGAGAATCATGAATATAAACATCTGAGAACCACCACACAGTGTATTCCTGGAGTCTGGGCTCCATCAGGAGGACTGTATTAAGCAACGGTAAAGTCCAGTTTATTGAAAACAAAAGGTTTAGAAGAACAGTAAATGGCTGAGGAAAGATTTTGAAGTAATCTTTTACCAACTGCAAAAGTAACTTCAAAGATGTAGTATTACAGTATTTTGAAATAGCTGAAATAAGAAACAGAAAAAAGTCATATACACCCATGATACCTTCAGGGAACACTCACTAGTTTTCATTAGTAATGTTATTTTCAACTGATGTTTCCTTTGCATGCCTTAAAATTTTATCTTTGCTTTAAATGTAATTTCTTTTTACACTGTTCCCGTAACATTCACATGCATCAGCACTACAATTCTGTGAAATGACACTGAAATAGTGTACACCCTCTAAAATTTAAGATAAAAAGAAGATTTTCCAGTTTTTAATAGACTTTTGCATATACATTGTGAAGAGGAATTAGCTTTTTAAAAATTATTTAATGTTAACAACATGCTAACTATATAAAATTCAGATTAAATAACCAAGAACTATATATGAAAAAAATTTAGGCAGAATTAGAATTAGATGGAATTAAATATGCTACACAAAGCAATTACTGGATGAAAAGCCCCAACTAATCTTTGAATCAGTGTCTTGTTTTACTGTATGAATGACATCTCTTCTTTTAATGATAGTCTCTCACCTACCATCTTTTCATTTAGTTTCTGTGTACTGGAACATTTAAACAGAAGGTACAAGGATCAGAAGGTACAAGGATACGTTCCTTCCCTCTCCTTTCTCCTAATCCTTGCAAAAGTATCCCAGGTATAACTTTGTAGTGAGGTCATCTTAGATAGCTTGAGACATCTTGGTCAGAAGAAAAGAAATAGCAGTCTTCTACATTCCATAAAGACTGCCTAAGGTTTTGAAGAAAAGGAAGACCCCTAGCTAGTGATACTGTAAAAGAAAACAGTAGTTGGAAACTTCCTGAGAAAAGAAGAGACTTGAATCTGTCTTCAGGGTAGATTCCTGGCCTACGGGCAGTGAGTACTTGGACCTACAACCTGGAGCCAGGAGTCGGAAGCCTGATGCCCATAGCAAGGTGTATGACAGTTACCTTCTTACCTCTTTGTTCCCCTCAGGAAGCTGCCTGCTCTGCCTGGGATGACTTTCTGTGGATTACTGGTTTATAGTTGGTGCACAGCACGCATTGTGCACCTAGTGTCCCCAGGTAGAATACAGAAGACCTGCAAGAGTTTTTAGATTGCAGTCTCAGAAATCTTGTGCTCCCGAGTAATGTGTTTCAACCTCTGCCATCCTTATTGCCTTTCTGGATTTTCTCCCGAGACCTTTTCTTCTGTGGAGGTCTGCCTTTGCCTGCAAATAAATTTGTAGCCTGACTCTTGTTTTACTGTTGTTTCAAACACTTCACGGGTACAAATCACACCTTTCCAGGGCAATATGTGGATTTGCTGGAAGAATGGTAGGATGGCCAACAGGAGCAGCTGGGAACCAAATACCACATGCATTTCCCTGGTCCACCGAGACACAGAGTAAGACTTTAAAGTCTGAAATGTCTCACTGGACATCTTGAAAATTTTCATCGTATCTTTACCCCACTAGTGAGCTTGGGTTGTGTCCCAAGACTATAATTTTTAAAGCATCTCTTAACAGCAGCAGTTTTATTCCTCAGTTTAAACAGTAAATATTAATTATAGTGTTGTCAGAAAGTTGCTGCTCCCTTAAGTCTTAAAGGAAGTTGGTAGTAAGAATCTGTTTTCAAATTCAATGCACTTCATTTGTGCTTATTGTATGCAATTATTATTTTTTTAACAATTTCTTACCATATCCCATAAGATAATGATTAAATCTTAAAAGGTTTAAAAGAGAAATTAACTACTCAGGAAAGATATAGGACAGTTTAACCAAGTGCTTTGGGCTCTGGTTGCCTCATTCTTCCCAATCCTTTCTTCCCTTGAGTCTTCCTTCTCAAAGCCTGTTCTTTCTCAAGACCAACTATTCCTGTCAGTCTTAAAAAACAAGCCTCCAAAGATCCAAAATGGGGGGTGGGGTGGACGGGTGGTGACTTTAATTCAACAATGCAAATAAAATCTGCCTCCTTTGCCTTCACTACACCCTTTAGTCGTAATGTCACAAAAACATTGGGAGAAATTGCTAAGGCACGGGTAAAATTATGAGGGCAAAAATTTCATTGGTTTCCCTGGGTGCAGATCTTTAGACAACGGGCCTGCTTCTACAAACTCTGATACTTAAAGGGCTCCACTGAATCTGGTTATACTGTGTACATGTGAGAAATCATTCTCATGCATAAATGTTTACAAGATGGGGCCTGAATTTTAAGTGCTGAAGTTCAAAGAAAATATAATTAACAAAGAACACATTCCCATGAGCAGTTCCTACAAAGTACTGGATATCCTCAGTTCTCATCAACTTCAATAGAAGTTGAAGACAAGTGACATGAAGCAAGATAAGGACTCACAATACCAGCTAATATACATTTCTTTTTGACAGCAACAGAAAAGGTGTCTGATACAGTCTGTTCAGCTTAGGACTTTTGTGAAGCCCAAATCTGATTTTGCCTCTTTACAAGTAATGGTCTCATTGATTCCAAAGATTAGCTAAAATATATTTTTTTAATAATGATACATAGTGTGTATTAGTATGTCATTCTAATACTAGTCTTTGTATACAGAGATAAAACAGATCCCAAAGGCATTTTTAGAAAACAATTTTCAGATCCTAAAAAAGCTCCACCCCTGTAATTATATATTTGAGAGAAGGGAAAAAAATATATATGTATATACATATACGTATATGTGTGTATGCATATTCATATGCAAATATTTGTCAATGTCTTAGTTTTCTTCAAATTACTAGTGTTACTTAAGCTGAAATCAAATTCTCAACGTATTATCTACTTCAGTTTCAGGCTATTTTCAAAATCCGAATGGGCCTATTTTCTATACCTAATTTGCATGCAAACAAAATCCTATGGGAACAGCTGAACTCAGAAAAATTCACTTCCAAATTGCAGAAATTATCCTTATTATCATTATTACTGCTGTCATTTACACACCCATCAATGTGTAATCTGGAAGTGCTTTAAATGGTTGAAAAAGTGAGGAACTGACATTAAGCAAATAGGATAATCAAATATTTAATCCCCATGTACATGCCCACATGTACAAGTACACACACGCACAAACACACACAGACTTTGAAAGTAAGAAAATGAAAGAGATTATCATAATATTAAATTCCAGAAATTGTGGTAAGCAAAAATGTGAGAACAAGAGATGTACACAGTGCTACTAGCTTTAAAAGTGACTAAATTCAATAGATACTAGTAGGAAGTAATTCCTAAGTTGAAGGATGTAGTAATGATATAGCTCTTTTTTTTGCCAGCATGCAGAGAAGAACATAAACACTCCTGAGGAATGGAGACAGTGCAACCTAAGCTAAGCACGAGCCTCAAATTTTCAATTTAACTTCTATGAATCTGTGCTTTATAGACTGTAGTGGGAATCATGAATTGCACAACAAGGAATAGACAGATGCTGTAAAATGCTGGGATACTGTCACATCTTCACCTCAGAAGCTATCGTTTGATTACTGGATTAGTCAGAAATCGTTAATACCATTTAAGTGTAACTCTATAGTAGAAGTATTTTGGAGAAGTCTGGCAGAGAAAAAACTAAGCAGTTAAGATGATGTTCTTTCTATTTCTCAGATAAATGTGTATGATCTTTGGTCATCACATATTGTATCAATAATATATTTGAATGCTTGCACAATCTGGATATGTAAGTGTAATATGAACTAAGTTCAAGTTATCTGCTGCTTTTGCCATCACTCAGTTTCATATCTATTATATTCATTATTTTCCCATTACAGAAGCGACTTTCTATGTAAAAAAAATATTTTCTAGGTTTATCATGAGCACAAAGACAAGATACGAGACATGACAAAGGAGACAGGTGGTGTATCACACTATGC
Organism: Thinocorus orbignyianus; assembly: GCA_013400375.1. Taxonomy (NCBI): domain Eukaryota; kingdom Metazoa; phylum Chordata; class Aves; order Ciconiiformes; family Thinocoridae; genus Thinocorus; species Thinocorus orbignyianus. The sequence goes on from VXBW01005246.1 coordinate 15,727, forward strand.
CAGCAGTGAAGAATGATGTTTCATTAGTTTGCAGGTAGCTTTAATTAAATCATAAACAAGGTGTATAATAGACCAGAGTCCTCTCAATATGGTACTGCTCTGAAAAATTATCAGGCAGAATCCATGTCTTTTGGGATTTTTTCCTATTTTTGACTGAATTTTCTTTTACATTTCTCAACATATTATAATACGCTGAGACATACTCTGTTCTCTACCAAAACAATATTCTTATTTTTAGTAAAATCAAGAATAAAAATGAATGTGCAAACACACAATGCAGGAAAAGTCATCAGGTGGTAAAACTCATCTAGCGTTGTAGAAGGGGTCTTCTCCTTAGCATAATACTCTCCTGCACACAAAATCTATGCAATAGCCTTCCTCGGGCAGAGGAATATTGCAGGCAGACTGCCTACCTCACCTCATAAGCTGCCTAAAACTTTATGTCCACTGCAAAATGAAAAGTATTTGTCGATTTGCTAGGTTTATCTAGCTAGAAGAAGCAATAGTTCTAGTGAAAAGGCTGTGGTACAATATTGAGATGTCTTTAGGTTTTATCTTTAGAATTTAGGTATCTTCATTGCCCTTGCTAACACAATCTAAAGACATATCTTTATCCTGACTCTTGAGAAACAGCCTAATGAGAAGCCCATATGCTTGTTCATTCACATTTGTTCAGTGGTGTGGCAGTGATATCTGTATCTAAGTCCTGCTCTCATTGTTTAGACTGTCAAGCAGCTACATGCAGGGAACCTACTCTCTCTCTCTCTCTGCATTGTGCTTTTGTTTTTAAAGTCAAAATGGGACAACCTTTAATGGCACACTTTGATTTCACATGACCGTAATTTCATAATACAAAATTCTTACTCTTCCTCTTAAATGTTAATGATGCCTGCAATCAGATATTTGCAAGTAAATTTCAGGGTCCTGAGTATTTCCTGTGTTTAAAATTGTTCTTGCAGGACATGTTATATTTTATTTTAATTGATTGTTAAGATTTATGAAACTGACAGTTTTAATAGGACAGCCTGGAGCATGTTCCTGGATTTGGAGGTTGAAAACTGAATCATACTGAAAAATTCCCACTGAGCTTTACTACAAGGCCGGAAATCATATTTTTTTGGCAGAGTTTTGGTAAATAGGAGTTATTGTGATGAAATGTTCCAGCTGTCTTGTGTATTGCCCATCCAAGACTAATAGTGGCTTAGTTGGTTGCTTATGAATTTCTTTTTCAACCCACAGGGGTCTGTGCCAGCAGGGAACACATAAAGAACATGACATTTCTGTTTTTACTTGCAGTAACATCCCTGGAGGCCCCATGTGCTACAGTACCTTGCTTTAACAATGAAAGAGTTGGAGAAATGTTCCTTCAGCTTTGTAGACAGAGACCCCCATGGACATAATTTGGACTGTAATTAGTAGCTGCAATGTTCAGGCTCCATTACCCAGTACAATTCTGTCTTATAGTTACAGTCTTCTCTTACTTTTAGATTCACTCCAAGTCAATTGTTGTCTTCTATCTTCCACATGTTCTCTTTTAGTGTGTGTGCTTTAACTTTTGGCTGCAATGCAGAAATGCCACTAAGAAACATTTTTTGATCTAAAAGTAAATGTAATTAATTTGAAAAAACATATGCAATTATGGTGCTGATTCCCGCTCTGACAAAGTGTTCAATGAGATCTTTAAAGATAATGTTGACATTCAGGAGCAAATTCAAACCTTACCACACAGAAGTAATTGAGGGCATAATTTTGTCCTTAGAACTCTTCCTGAAGTTCCCAGTGATTTTAATAGGTTTAAAGGTATACATTGAGCAAGTATAAATTCATGAAAACCAAATGCATTTTAAAGGGAAATCATGGGATATTTCCCCATGTTTAATTTTAAAATAAAGAACTGAAAATTTTCTTTTTGGTTCTCTTCAGTCCTGCTTTTAAGACTTTCTTGTTGTTCTTTTTTTTTTTTTTTTAATGCCATAAGTATGGGAATTAAATATGTGTCTTCATATACTAATCAGGGCGAAAAAGTTAACAAATTTAAAAGTGGAAAATAAAAGATGGGAAAGATTTCTGAGACAGGTATGTACCACGAACATTAAATAGAACTAAAGAGAGAACACTTATTTTTTTTCTTTAACTGAGGTCAGTATTAAAAGACACTTTTCAAGCTCTTTTAGAACATTCTACTTTAAGAAATTTCCTATTTTAAGGGAAGAGTATTGTGCTGCAAGGTCCAGGCTCAATTAAAACGATTTTTTGGCTTCTCTCTGAAATTCTATTTAATCTCTGTGGCACTGTGCTGACCTGTATAGAGAAAGATGGCAAAGCTAACACTTAGCTTCAACGTCTGTTCCTGTAACACAGCCTCAGCAGTCAGTATCTAACAGCCCCTCTGACAGGAAGACCTCTTACAGAATACTTGGTCATTTAATAGCCAAAATAGGAAAGAAGAAAGGACATTCCCTGAACCCAAACCTCACCACAGCAGCTTTGAGTGGTGCTTAAACTAGTGTCCTCACTACTAGAAAGAAGGACTTAAAGAGGAAAGTAAATCAGAAATATACTCATATTATCCAAAGGCAGTTTCTACTAACTGATGCTGTTGTTCATGCTTGTATATAAATAATAGTTTTCTGCATCAAATCCAGTTTTGTAAATACTTTCAGTGAAGTTACTGTTGCAACAGTTCCAAGAAGCTCAGAAGCAGACTGGTAATCTGAAAATATAATCTCCACATGAGAAAACTCCGGCTAATTAAATTATATTGAAATGAGTGGCCACTCTGAAACTATTTTATAGGACTTAGCAGTGGAAGGATCCCCCTGGGCCATCCAGCTAAATTTCCTGCTATTTTAGAGTGTTTTAAAACTGAGATTTTATGGCACAAACTTTCTTCTACTGTACTGAACAATTTTTTAGCCAACCACCTGTTTGTGCCTGTATCACCTAAGCCCTGTAATATTAGTCCATTATCAGATGGTATCTTTCCAGTCACTTCATCTTCATTACTTTCCCCAAATTTCCAGTGCAGCTACTATTTAATAGTACGAGAATCATAGAATCATACAATCA
>VXBW01005250.1:9151-40668 GCA_013400375.1 Thinocorus orbignyianus
AAAAAAAAAAAAAACAACCAAAACTAACATATTACACATAGATTAAAAACAAACAACAACAAAAAAAAAAAGAAAAAAGGAAATTTTTTTGTCAGTCTAGCAGTGGATATAGTACTGTGGCTGTGCCTTCAAGATATGCTGTCCATATTTGATCACCCTGTCTTGGAATTCTAATTCCTGGCTTCTGGGGTGTCCACCAGGGTACTTCAATGTTGATGTGAAGCACCAGAGAAGAGTGCAGTCATAGGCATCACTTCTGAGGATCATAATTCTGGTGAGGACAACACTTAGTGATTAAAGCCCCTGCACTCATTTTCACTTGTGACTTGAGTTGGGATATTCAATTTAAATCTCATAAACTGGCAGTTAAAAGCTGCCAGTCTAATTGATTCAGTACTCAGAATGGTTTCCCTTTCATTTCCAAGCAAGGGTTCAGATTGATTTTTATTTTTAAATCCAAATCACTGTGTCTATGCTGTTATGAATTACAAAGAACTTTCCTGGCTGGTTCCAATCCATTCTAATCTGTCAGTCTTCAGCAGAGACTACAACTATAGACACTTGAAATTAGATTAATTTCTGCTAAGGCAAAAAGAAATTGCTGTTTTATTGTCAGCATCTATTTCAGAACTTGGCTTTCTGAGTATCACTGGGGTGCAGAATTATCGCTTCAAGCCCTCTGGGCCAGACCTTAGCATTGGTGCCACAAATTTGCTCCACCTCAAGTCACAACAGGGTTAGATTGATCCATTTGGCACTGATCCATTTTAATCCATGTCACTATTTCACCGTCATTACGGTGTACTAACCATGGGAAGGGAAGCGGTGTAACCACCCAGTATCTCCATGGTTGTCAGGATGCTGTTGGTGTGGGTAAGGTTTTATTGTGGTACCCAGACCCTTTGCCTGAGAGCTTTTATTGCTAGTCATTGCTGCCTTCTTGTAGATTACATAAAATGTGGTCCTGATGGTCTTTGCCTTTTGACTTCCCTGGTTTGCAATGGGGTGTATAGCTCTGCTCTGTATACCTCAATCGTATGTTTTGTGTTCCTTCTTATGCTGTCTGGTTAAATCTCTCAGTTTTAAATCTACGACTGCGCAATTAAGGGAACAAAGGAGAAAATGCTGTCTGCACTGTAAAACTCTGGGCTGGGAGGTTCATAGATCAGCCTTATTTGAGCAGTAACACTTTTTGGAAAAGCTACTGGCAATAAGTCCCTGGGTTAAATGTGTACCAAATATATAGTTTCCTGTATACACGTTTTGAAATAGTTCAGATAGAGTAACAACCTAATGCTGTTAATAAGCTCTCCCTCCTGTCAGGACAGGTTGTTTTCTTTTTTCTCGTTCTGGGGAGCAGCTTACTTACACTAGTGGTCCTTTCAGTTTCAAGAAGATTTCTGGGCCTGGAAGGAACAGATAAGTAGCGTAACACAAACTAGCATAGAAACAGCAAAGGTTAGGTGCCTGGTCAGAGGCCAAATTAATTACTTTCACATTTTACATTTCACTAGCTTTTCTGCTCACTTTCAGGTTAAGCTGGCATGGCTTGCAAGAAAATTAAAATAAAAGTAGAAAATAAGACTACACCATGAAGTTGTGAGCAAACTCAATCATTTGCCTCTGTAGGAGATTCCCACACCTGTGTGATGACAGACAGTCATCAGAAGGAAAATCAATATATCTGAATCTATTTTTTTCATACAACTGGATCTGTGGCATACAGGGAGAAAGGTGGTAAGCCAAACTAAATTATTTCTGGGTGAAAGCTAGTTACTGTGAACAGATGAAAATATCACTTTTACAACTCTCTCTGGAAATACTGCTCATTCGAGTTAAGATCCTGTTGTAAATAGGGGCTTCATTGTAGTTTAAGATAGTAGAGGGCTAGTTTACATAACCTAGAAATAAACAGCTGTGAATGAGATTTTGCCTGTATTAAAATTAAATAGTGCATTAGAATGCAGACATCACATGATGGGATAAAATCTTAAGAAATTTTCAGTTGAGTCTGTTTGTGTTTAACTCTCAGTAGACAATCCATAAACATCAACATGCAGAGTGGAATAGCATCTGTGGCTCACAGAGAACAGAAGAAACCTCTGTTTGCCTCTCACGTGGTTCTTATTCTGCATGGGACATTTGTTATATGGTTAACTGGTTAGCAGCAAAAAGTTTCTCTAATGTTGTTACTTGATGAATTTTACTGCTGCGTCCAAGTAGTCTAATGCACATTTAAAGAACAGTGAACTGAATTCAGAGTTCAAAATAATTTAACTGCATTGAAATCTGAATCAGATGAACACGCTAAGGTTTGGTCCGGTCTTGGATCCATTAAAGAGCTCTTTTCTTAAGCACAGCAGAAGACAATTTGCATTAGTGAAATGCAAAATAGAGAAATTAATGAAGGAACATATTTTCTGAATAATATTCAGAGTTTATGATGAATTTGTTGTTGACAATAATGCAAAATTAGCATGCACAACAACTCCATCTCCTTGTAATAGATCCATGAATGGTCTGAGCAGGAGCAGCTGGCATGGAAGAATTTGTAGCAAAACAGAAGGGTACTGTTACTGTGAAGCTGTTTGAGAAGAGATGGTCTTCAAAGACGCTCATCAATCAGGGAACACTGGAGATTAATACAATGTTTTGGGAAAAGCCTGAGTGAATCTTAGGCAACATAAGATGTAATAAAGATGGATTTATAATGGCAGTGCTTTATATCTCCATAAGTGCTATTTCTGTAATATTGATAAAATACAGTGAAAAGTTGAAATTAAAATGGTTCCTTTTGATACACTATTATCAAAATGTCCCTACTTCTCTCTCTTTCTCTTTTTTTTTTTTTTTCCTTGACAACTCCACTTCTGTCTCCAAATATCAGGCCTTGTAAATCTCTCTTTTTGTTAGACAAAAGTGCCATGCTGAAAATAAATAAGTAAACACGTATCATTGCCACCTGGATGTTCAAACACTCTCTAATTATCATTCCTTTTAAGCTGCTGACACCAATCCATATTTTACCTATGGATCAAATTCTGATCTAAGGTATTTTGGCTTTCTTTGATCCGTGATGCAGCAGCTTGTGTTCTGTACTCTGATCTCAGTGACTGCAACATTTAGGAGAGAGAAAAGAGGAAAAAAAATAATTGGATAATAAGCTTCCAAAGGCATCCCAGAAAGGAGTGCACATCAATTGAAAGGAGAGTAGAAGGATCAGAGTGTAGTCCAAGTTTCTGGTTGCAGCAGAGGGATCCAAATTTTCTCAGGACTTCTTGAAGTTTCATGCTCTATTTTTCATGGTGGCGCTGTGCCCTGGCTACCTCTGCTTTAAGCAGGATCACTGCCACTACCACGATTGTTGATTTCAAATCTTGTTATTTTTATTGTAGATGAGCACCAAAAATGCCAGTGCTGCATGGTGTCATCTTGTTCATGTACCAGAAGCAAGGAGATGCATGTCCTTTCGCTGTATGAAAGTCTAGATTCTAAGTGACCTTGTGCAAAACAAGTGTCATGCTTTGTCACAATTATTCATGTGATCAGTGGCACAGGGGACATGGCTACAGTGACAGCTTAGTACCTAAGCAAGTAAGTTGTGTGCCCTCAGGAAGTGTGATGGCAGGCAATTTTTAGTTAGACCAGATATTTAGCTTCTGGACAGGTGAAATTAGACCTGCTTTAGGTATGCGAGGGCTAGGATGCAACCTAAGAACTGTTCCTCAGCATTACCATCCAAGTAAGGGGAGAAATAACACCCTCAAACCTTACTGCAAAAAGGATTGTTGTTAGAAAGCATTGCTAACAGCTGGTGTAATCTTTTTCTAGTGAAATTAATCCCTATAAGGCTCTCCAGTAAAGCTCTGTTCACAACCTGTAATTTTCTCACATCCTCTCAACAGGATTGAGCAGACGTTGAGTGGTGCCTTCTCCAGCAGTTTGGTTGGCATCCTTGACACGTAAATAATTTTATCAGTAAATTGTGGGATCTTGTGATTTCTTTAAAATCCGTAGCACTACAAGCCTATGAAACATGGAGAGTTAAGGGGACTTCTAATAAGAAAGAATCTGTAATGAGATGTGAAAAAGGTACTCAGTGGTCTGCAAGATAGTAAAAAGGTTGAATAGTCAAAGCTGCTCATTGACTTTTGGTGTATCTCCTTGGCTTAGTGTCTTGTTGTCTGAATGTGAATTAAGTCCGTTAGAGCCATAGGAACCTAAGAGGAAAACAGCAGCTGTCCCTGACAATCCAAAAATAAGCAACAAAATATAACACTCACAGCACAAGAAAGGTTGCCAGTTATACTTGGAAACAGTTGGCTTTTACCTTACAGTGAAAACTCCAAGTTAAACTACAGTGAAATCAGATATTTTTTTTCCTTTCTTTCTTTTTGTTTTTCTGCTATATTTTTCAGTTGCCACAATTTCTTAATGTCAGACCTCATAACAGGAGAGGCAGTGGACATGACAGGGATAAATGAAGCCAATAATTCCAGGGAAAGGAAAAAATCTCACACAGATCAGTCATATATTCCAAAGCAGCAAAGAACTGACTGCAGTAAGACAAAGAGAAAATAAAAGATTAATAACTCAAAAGCTATAAATAGAATGCAAGTTTAAATAAAGATAACGAGGTCTGGATCTGGAGTCAAATTATATGTGTTGGTGAATATGTGTAAACTGTAAGGCTTTTTGATCCAAACTATTAGAATCATAGAATGGTTAAAGTTGGAAGGGACCTTAAAGATCATCAAGTTCCAACCCCTCTTCCATGGGCAGGGACACCTCTCACTAGAGCAGGTTGCTCAAAGCCCCATCCAACCTGGCCTTAAACACTTCCAGGGATGGGGCATCCACAACTTCTCGGGGCAAGTTGTTGAAAAATAACTATCATTCAGAATTTGAGAAATATAAAATAGCCTTCCTACTTTGTTGTACCAAACTTATTAGACTGTGACTTTCTCAGCACATCTGGTTCATAGACTTACAAACGCTAATGTTAAAGCAAGACATCATGTGCTGTTTAACTGGTGACATGTATGTCCAATTAAACATCGCTCATATCATTAGTTCTTTTGGTGAACCTCAATTTGCTTCAGCTATTGTATGTATGTATCATGTGTTTCAGATGATGTATTTTTAATATGATGTAAGTTTAAGATTGTAGTAAGATGACTTTTTTAGTCTGATCTGACCAGAAGATCAAAGCATAGGCTGCAAAATGTTACCAGCTCATTGCCTTAATACCTAAAAAAAGATCAGAGACAATTCAACTGCATATAGAGAAGACATATTTCCCAGGCAGCAGCAGCAAGACTTTTTTTGCTCCTGCTAATTACATCAGATACACAGAGTCTGGAGGTGCGGGGAGACTCTGTCCTCTCATCTCTCTTGGTAAAATGACTCCTTTTTAAAGCCTGCAGTTTTATGGTACGGATGTTTCACATCCTTCTAATGCTGCAGTAGTCCCTCTGCTCCCTGCTGCCCTCCTTCACATGTTCCCCCATGGAGCAGGTCCATGCACAGGCTGATTGGTGATTTGGTACAACAGCACACGACTTGCTTCAGTGGAGGCTCATAAGTAACTGCTGGTGCCTGGTCAGAGCTTTGAGGACCAGCTCAGCAGCACATTAAAGTCATTTTAGTGCAGAAAAGTGTCTACCAAACAGGTATTTAGTGCTAAATGCAGTGAGGTTTTTACCCAGTGCTAAAGGTAAGCAACAGCTTAATTTCTATTCTGAAAAAGGAGGGTCACCCAGGGATCTGGCATAAAGTTAATCTTAGTGGATTTTTGTTTTGATTTTCCTATTTTTATGCTAGGGAAACAATTAATTGCATAATAGATATAATTTTTTTTCAATGTTACCAGGTAGGGTTTTTTTTTTGCTTTTCTATATCTTTGGAAAGTCAATTAAGTAATAAAATAAATTTAAAATTAAAAGTGACCCTCTGTTAGCCAGGCAGTCTTCTAACAAAAAACAAATTATCTCCTGCTGAGTATCACACCGATCCACCTGCTTTCTCTAGGAAAATTTCCATTAATATAGATCATTCTGTTGATGATGGTTTTTTACATCTTGAGTTGATGTAAAAAATGAAATAATGTTTCTAACTACTGATAAATATCTTCTTCAAATTATATGAGGTAGGGAAGACAAAGATGTAGTTATAAACTGTTTTATGAAAAATATGAAAAATAGATGAGACTACACTGAAGTTTGCAACACTGAAATCTACATTAAGAAAATTATAAAATATAGAAATCATAATAAAACATGGATTTTAAGTGCAAATATCATAATATTTAATGATGAACTGATGTTAATCTTGTCTAAAATGGAATATTCTGAGATTACACAAGCATTCTGAGGATTTTCTCTCTCTCTAAAGACATTGAAGATTCAGCTGTAACAAAGACATCTGTGTTGCAACAAAATACTTAGGAGTGTCTTAGTCTCCATTATATAGCCCTTTCTCTAAACAGTTATTCTTTCTATTCTTTCTGTTATATAGCCTCCCAGAACATAATTCCAAATTACTGAACATTCAGTGAAGAGTTAGTGGCTTATCTCACCAGTGTCATCACTTATGTTCAGATAGTGTTAATATATCTAGTTTTAAGAAGAATAAACATCATAAAATCAAAATGTTGAGCATAATTTTAAAACAGATGGGGTGTACTTCTTGAAAATCAGGATAAAAACAATACCTGCGTGCAGAGTGTTTCAGATGTAAAACACCTGAATCTCACCTGTTGTGGGATTCTTAGGACCTCACTGAGGTCCATCTGCTTCTTTTACTCTACAGAAAAAGTGTGCAATAACAGTTACACAAAAATAATTTCCACTTGATAAGGCAGAGTTAAGAATGTAGGGACTGCCCCTCTGCAGCTCAGGGAAATCCTGGTTCTCTTCACTGGTATCAGCCTTTTGTCAGAAAACTTCACTTCTGACTTCCACTTCAGATATTTAGCTAGAGACAGCATTGTAAACAAAGTGAAAAATCCTAGTTTTGAAAACCAATTCCCCTGGAGGTTTTTTAAAGGTTGTTCGATAGATAATACAGCTCTAAAACATAAAATAGCATTATTTTATGTAAAGAATTTACTAGCAATATGGCAACAGAAGTCCTAACAGGGACTGGGGAGGAGGAAGAGAAGAAATGTGTACTAAATGATGGGTTGCTGCCTACTTTAGTGCCTTCTAACAGCTAGCTTCTGTGGCTGCACAGCTCTCAGGTTATAATTTCAAAGACTGATTAATCATCCACTGAAATGCACCATAAAGTTTTAGAGTTTTTCCCTTGGTAGATGTCTGGAACATTTGAGGAAAAAAAGTAGGCGATTTACAAACAAGGACAAGGAAACCTGAATAGCTATTATGATTTAAAACCAAGCATTTACTGATAAAAGCTGCCTACTCACTTTCAAGTACTCCGATCACAGAGGATTAAGGGGGTTGACTACAGTACTTCCTGCCTTATTGAAGACTTCCCTAAACTGGGGCATGCCAGTCCTGTGAGCCATTTAAGTGTTTCTTGGCATGGCACGTCATTTCAGAATGTGTTAGTTTAGTAAATGATGCATTTTCATATTCAAACTTCTGAGATAGTTTTTGTTTGGGTTTTTTTTTTTTAATAAAAAAAAAAAACAACGAAAACACAGAAGGACCAATCCTCAGCTGGAGTAAAAGGATGTAGTTCCACTGACTCCATTAAAGCTATGCCAATTCAGGCTAAACAAAACATCTGAAAAGCTGAGGGCAAGTATTTCAAGGGAGGTGTGTCCTATCCAGGTTTAACCCTGATAAAGAAAGTTGAGTTCTTTGTGGAAATAGCTAGGAAAAGATACAGAACTGAAATATTTTCTAGGCATTAATGAAGAAGCGAAACAGATCTGCGCTCCTGAGTCTGACAGGCAGCATCTGGACATTAGTCATAATCTTTTTTCTGCACCATCTTGTTCACTGGGACTCTTACATGAGAAGTCTAATGTTAAGTGCATCCTTGACATTTTCTCCCTCAGCAATAATTTGACATTTTCCACATCTTATTACTTATGAAATCTGACATCATGTCAGTCTTCTAGCATGAACTTTCAGCCACTTCAGTTTTCTTCCTACTTAATTACAGCCATGATAGAGGGAAAATTGTTAGCTGCTTTTGTTCAGCTAACCCACTTATGGGTAAATTATGACATATGCAGATCCAAGTCACATTTCTAAATTTATTACTGTATTAATATGAGGCTACAGATATATGTGTGTATATATATATTATGAATGTTTGAATGTGCATGCATGCATACATGTATATGTAAACATTTTGCAGCATATGCATCTTTGACGGTAAAAAAGTGTCAAGTGACCATATTTTGCAAGGGACATTCCATGTTAAATCAATATTAATTAAATTGCTTTATTTTTAGAATGCAAGTACTGCTCTGACTATTTTCACTCTTGTTAAGGTAAACATTTTCAAAGCTGTACACATCAGCACTTTACAAAACACAACTGGTCTTCAGCTCAAACAGCTTACCTGTGGCTTTGTTACCTATTTGCAGATGAGAATTTACACAGTAGAAAACTATGCCCTAAATAGAAACGAAAGCAGTGGAGAGAATTTATAACATATCATTTAACTGTTGTTCTTTGATACAGCATTGTCAGACAGACAAAAAAAAAAACCCTGTTGAAGTTGTGTGATCTCTAGAATTACAGTCTTTGCACCTGCAGCTGTTGGTATTCCTTTTGGCTATTTGGAAAGAATTAAGTAATAATGAATTGAAAGACAACTTTTATATCTGGTTTTTACATGAAGTAGACCTTGCGTAAACTCTCTACTTCAACATAAGGCAGTGCTGAGAAAAGCGTGTATAGTGGAAAGTCGTATTGCTGCCCTGTAGATAAATCTTCAGGAGATTGTTGATTCCTGGATGAGATCCCAGAGGCTTTGGGACACCTCGGTCGAGGCCTGAGAGTGGCTGGAGAAGCAGGAGTTGTGTCAGTCCTGCACTGTGCCTCTTCCCCTAACTCCACAATTCCTGCTGCTTCCTAACCAAGGCGTGATCCCTCCCGGCAGATCTATGGTAGCCCGTAACACTGCATTTAGATTATTCTCCTGTTTTACACTCACAAAAAAATCCAAACCCTAGTGCATTTACTTCCCAAAATAGATATATTTTTCTGCTGATTGTAAATTTTTAGAAGTTAATCCATGCTCCAAATTCAGGCAGTGACACATCCCCGCTAGCCACAGAAGCGAAACAATGAATGCTGCTCAAGCATTTTGGGATGAGGAGCTGGCGAGGGAGACTCAAACTTCAGGGACAGGCTGGCTCGCTGGCATGGCTGCACTCTTACCCATCTGCTGAAGTGGCAGTGTGCCTGATTAAAAATTACTCAGTGCTACAAAAGTGGGGTTTGCACTGTAGGTGAAAATGGCAACTTAAAAATTCATATTTGTCTTCTAAAAATGAGAGCATTTGTCTGGAATTTTTAGTTGAGTTCCTTTATATGTATGTATGTGTGGGCATTGGTGTTTATATACATTTATATGTTATACTATATATGTGTGTGCATGTGTACACACAGATATATATGCCTCTTACTTCCTCCAAATATAGGCTATTTCCAAAATTTATTTTCTACTCTAACTTCAGTCCTTAAAATTGTAAGTCCTTGTTTCTCTGCCCTTGGTTTCTGACCATCAGTGCAGTGAGCAAAGACTGCTGCCCAGTCTTTGAGTCCCATTCATTGCCCTGGAGCCCAACAGCTCCATTCCACTGTTAACTGTGTTCCTGCCTTAACCTGGAAAGACACACTCTCCATATCCCACCCTTCTCTCTTGCTCCCAACCAGCTGCTGAGGCTACCCCAGGATGCGGAGCATAACAGGAAGAATTAACTTCTGTGAGATGCCAAGGTGATGGGCGTCCCAGAAATGTATATATTACTTTTGCTACAGTGGGAAAAAACTTTGAAGCTGTTAAGCTCCAGAATCCAACATATGGAAGTAGTAATTGAGAAGTTTGGGGTTTTAATGTTGACTCTTCTGTGATTCCTCTGGTAACTGACCAGTAGCAGCTTAGACTGATTTTTTCCCTTACTACCATCACTCACTTTTCATCTAAAAATGTCAACCGAATTTCAGAGTGAAGTCTGAATTCATCTGGTCAAATTAACCTTCTCAATAGTCTTAAAGCGAAAGCTGACCTTTGCTGAGGTATGACTTAGATCAAATGCTTTAAGGAAATCTTCAGATTGTTCTGCAAGAGGGTTGCTGTCTTCAAATTAGGAACACTGTTTAATATATAAAGAACTTTAATTTTGTCAAGATACATCAGAAAAAAAAGTTTTCCAAAGTTTTTCCTTGAATCCTGAAGTAGAACCTTTAAATGGAGCCTCAGTTTCCACTATAACAAAATGTTTCAAACTGTGAACCTGTTCGTCCATCTTACATGATTGATATATTATGTACTAGGCTTCAATCTGAAGCATAGTTTTGACTTCTATCTATAAAAAATTACTCTTGAGTATGATTTTATTTCTTGGCTCAGCATTTTGGGAGGAAAGGAAATGCTGAGAGGAATCCCTGCATGTCCCGCAACAGAGAAAGAAGAAAACCTGTAAATGAAAACCATGTTTTTTGATGACTGAACCCTGTCTATTGCAAGCTCAATGCTTGATTGTATTTTGTATAGCAAATGAAAATGAAGAAAAATATCAGTGAAGTGGTAACAAAGCTAAATTTGTTACAAATGTTTATGGGTTTAGGTTTGGGTTTTTTTAAGTCATTATAATGCTCTGGGCACCACTGCTTTGTACCCCAAGTCCCTACCTGTGCAAGGGCAATTTGATGCTTTCTCTTTTTTGATTTGAAATCTGACTAAATCTTGACTTTTGATTTACATTGCTCAATATCTCATATTATGGAGGGGTTTGTAAGGAAGAGGTGCCCAAGGTCAGCCACAAGAATTCAGACTGAATCTTGCATATATGACACACTTACTCTAAAGGCATAAATTGTAGGATTTGCAGATTCTCTGCTACTCTTCAACAACTGTCCAACTTTTCTTCCCACGTTTTTCTTTCTACAAGGGGCTGTTTGAAAAAATCCAGGAGCACAAAAATACATCTCTAAGTCAGTGCCCTGCTCTGCTAAGAGCTCCAAAGTACGTGTGACATTTTCCTCATCCTGAAGATCTTGAATAGATGGTTATTTCAGCAACTTAGAAGAGAGGGGATGATACTGAAGTTTAATTGTCCCTGTGAAAATCTCAGTTGGAAGCATATGCCACAAAGCAGGAATTACTAATGATCTAAGAAAACTGGAAGAATATATTTTCACATATTAATCAAAGAAACTTCACTACAACTACAAAGCCACCTTGGGAAGTGGATTGTATAATTGAAGGATTCTCCCTAGGGAAATAACATAGGTATGGCTAGAACTTGTTACATCTTTCCACCTTGCTGCTTAGATGGATTACACAATTAACAAATCTGCATGTTACATGTGCAATGGAAGTGTGCCTGTTTCTTCTCTGAGCTGCTGTGCCTTATAGTCAAGTCTTGAGATACCGGAAAATCTATAAGGGCTGCCGTATGAGTGAGTGGTTTTATGTATCTGTATAGGTACTGACAAAATGAGGTTCCTTCTTTTTAGAGCCTCTCTTGTTCTCTTTCACTGTAAGGAAAAAGATACACTTTGGTTTGTTTATTTTTACTAGTAGTATATGGGGATCATGAAGGTGAAAGCAGGTTTTGTCCATGGTGCAATTCAAAGTGACAAGGAGGAGTTATAAGTACCAGGTTTTAGTATCAATTTGGAATCTAGGTACCACAGAGATGGGCTGCGAATCATAAAGAAATGAGCATCTGTTCAGCTTCCAGTGAAAGCTAAGCTATCTTATTCCTCTGGCACAGATTTATTTATATGAAGTGAAGCACTGAAACAAAACGTTGGCTTCACCTCAATCTATTTATTTTTTTTTTTAGTCTAATGTCATGAAAACCATTTTGGTTTGTTTCAATTTTAAGTTACCATTTCATTTTCATTTTTAGCATTGTTCTCTCCAGGTAAATATTGACATTTTACAAAGGCTTATGTGAAAACTGAATGCAAATTGTGTGAAAGTTCAGAGGTTTTCATGAATGTTTTCTGCCACCATTCTGTAGGAGAAAAATATGGAGCTGTACTTGCATTTCCGAGTGCTTCTGTACATGAACTCGAAAGCCCAAGGTGGATTTCTAATGCATAGGTTTTGATCAACTAAAAAAATTAAAAGCAGCTGTGTTTTATGTCAAATAAGCCCCCAAAGGTCAGATACCTTGGTTTGAAAGTAGGTTGTTTTGGGTCTACCTATAGCCTAAGGATTTCAACAGAAAGATTCAAAGGTCTTAATAAAAATATGATCATCTCCTGAGAGGGCAGGTTTTTGTGTGAGAATGTACCTGTCTGTTTGGGTTGGAACAGCCCTTACAGCTGCATTTCAGCTTCTAGCCAGAACAAAAATGAAAACATAACTTATTCTTTCTGCAGCCTCATTAAAATTGAACTAATTTTTCAGAACATTATACCGCAATTCCATGCTTCATCATAAACTGTTTATTTTTTCCCATATAAACAAGTGTGAACCATTAAGCTTTCAACAACAGCACCTAAAATAATAAGGAGGAACACATTTTTATAATGAGGATAATTGTAATTGCAGAACTTTTCAAGTGATGCAGTAAATTTTCTCTCAGCTCTAAGGTTGGACTTTCTCTAAAATAAATGCTTCAGTTTAAGTTATTTGGCTCATTATAGAACTCACTGTGTGAAGTTTGGTGGCCTAAATTTTCCAGAACTGACTGAGGCTTATCCTATGCTTAAAATTTTTGAGTCTTTGAAGGAATTATTTACCACATCATTGAAATCCAGTGCATTTTTTCCATTTTTGTTACAAAAATGTTCCTTTGCTACCTGCCAAGGTATTGAAATGTAGTATACACTAAAAATTATTTAAAATGATAGAACAGGAATCATAATTTTCTGTACAGCCGAAAAGCCACTGGTGTCCAAGAAAGGCTAATCCACCCTCATGAGCTGCTGTCCTGGTCAGAAAAAAACCCACTCTGTTCTCTATGGCCAGCTACATAAAGTGTTAACACTGCTGCTTCTCTGGGATGTAGCATGACAGTGACATAACTGCAATTGTGTCATTACTTGGAATAACATTTTCTTTCCTCCTTTTTTCATGTAGTAGCTCAGGGTTAGAAGTAGTCAATTAGGCAGGGGCTGTTCTGGTCATTCGTGAAGATAAGTAGAGGGGAAGCCAATTAGAAAAAACATCTTCCTGTTGTTCCTGCCACGAGGCTGTCACATTTACTGCCTCCTTTGGGGTTCAGGTCATGAAGGAGTGAGAAAGGCTCCAGGTCTCTTTCAGGCTCCTGCTGTCCTTTAAATTATCCGTCAGAGCTCCACAGAATATGTGGGTGGTTATCCTCAAAGGTGCAATGAGTTTGTCGTCTTCTATTTATTTTTAAGAACATGTTTGATTTCTCTTTTGAGGTCAGGGCATGTAGGTTATCGTACAACATTTGGTGCTTCCAATTAGCAGAATACCAAAATCTGACATCAAAGCCTAATGAGTGCCCTTCAGGGATTAACTGAATGTCCAGAAAAAAAGGAACAAATCTCTATGCACTTCAGAAGGAATTTCTCCTCTCTTTTTCTTTTTTTCTTTTTCTTTTTTTTTTTTTTCCTTAGTAACAGACAGATTGATTTGTTCTTATGTCAATTTAACAAAGCAAACAGAGTGGACTTCTAGAGAAGGAGTATCAGAGTGAGGCAAGGAGGTAATGAAAAACTCTAAGTGATGAATCATAAAATGATGTGATTATTTATGTAAGGGCTTCTACCCCCCCACACCCATCTACACACCTCAGTTCAAACAGGTTTTTTCTTTGAACCAGTTCATCACATAAAATATGCATGGAGATCCAGCGAAATGTTTTTTTAGTTAACTGTCATCAGGCTGAGACAAAAAGAAAGAGCGTCCTTTATGAAAATATGCTAAAAATAAAGATGATACCACGACAAAGTGATTGTGTCAAGGATCTGAGCTTTTTTGCAGAGCTCTCCTGAATATTGGTTTACTTTTTCTGTTTGACTGTTTTTACTGTAGTGTTGAACAGTCAAACTACAGCACCAAGGCCTCAGGCAAACGATGTTCATTTTGACCAGCCAGCCCAGCACACTGTGATTAGTTAACACCTCTACATTCAGGGCTTAGCAATTTGGTCTGCTAATGTGCTCTTGGGCTGCCAGTTCTGGTATGCACATTAGTCTGAGTATCATCCCTTTTAATGTCGCTTTTAAATGTTTAATAATCTGATTGTGATAAATGGTCTGGTTATTTATTTCCTTCCTCCCAGTGAAGGAACCCATTAGTGAATTCAATAATTTCAGGAGGCCTAGACTGGCTTGCCAGAGGTTCAAGTCCAATTTAGTACAGGGTCCGTGTCATTCTACATCTTATGCCCCTATCAGAGGTATCATAAAGGGTCCATTTTTCCACCACCAATTTTTTCCACTAGCTGTCAAATGGTGGTGTAAAAACCAGTTCTGCTGAAAGGATCTCCAGCAGCCTTGAGGACTTCCATTGCAGCTAACCATTTTCTTCCAATGATTCTGTGTGTGCAAACATTCATGTTATTTATTCCTGGCTAAGAAACATGTGTACCTTTTACTTCAGAAGGACATCCATTTCTGTTTGTCTCATAGAAAAAAAAGTTCCCTTTAAATCAACAGAGAGATATCAAGTAAATTTGAATACAGATAGTAGATGTCTCTTACAAGACACCACTGTAAAACCTCAGGAAAAGGTTTGCCAGTTATGTAAATTATACTGTAAATAACTGTTGTACTGTGTGATTCTCTTCTTGCCACTCCTCCATTTGTCCCAAAAACAAAACCTAGCACATGTTTAGATTACAATGAAAATCACTCTCATGCCATAAGAATCTTCTTCCTGTGTCCAAGCTATTGCAAAATATTAGCTCCAGGTTTGAAAAGATTATCTGTGGTATGCAAGTTGTGAAATACCAACCCAAGACTTCTATCCTAGCACACACTTCACTGAAACACATTTATTTAGCTTAAAGAGATTCACATCTGAAGATAGTTTTGGATACACTAGCCTTCTCCAAGTGATACTATATCAAGATACCTGGTTTGATTATGGTGACTCAGAGATCATTAAGAGGATGAGGAACTGCCTGGGCATATCCTGGACCAAAACAGGAAAGTATCATGAGGACTTAGTGTCCCAGACTTGCTTCAACATATGTCCGCTGCAATCAGTTTTCTTGGACTATTAAGCTGGTCTTGCAGATTTTGGTGTTAGCTGACTTTTGTTTAATATCACTTATTTTTAAGTAGGGGATTTTTTTTCTTTTCCATACGTTAATTCATACAGGCAAATCCTTCTGGAGCACTGTCTAATGGTAAGATAGTACTTGAATGGGGCCCATAATTTTTCTTTTCATAGATAGGAATGATATTAAAATGTAATGAAGAAGATTATAGACAAAAAAGGAGTAATGAATGGCAGCTTTTGTCTGCTCTGAAATTTACTGTACAGTTATAAGCTTATCAAGGTATTGCAGACTGGACTATTTTGCCCTGTGCACACACACACCGGCACTTTCTGCCTGGTGCCTTTCATGAGGAGTTAGCTGTAAATTCCCAGGCAGAAAGCGCCACTCTGAAGCATGAAATCAAGTGTTTCATGCAGTACCCTGGATTTTCTCTCCTTAATAGGAAAAGCCTTACAGAGGACACTGGGTGTGCTAGCTAGTAAAGACAAAAAATGCTCTCAGCAGAGAAAATACAATTTAAGCAAAAAGCTTTTCTTCTGCCAGCGGTCCTCATGTTTTTGTGAGGCAGGTGCCTCATTCACATTCATGTCAACACAAGGAGAAGCCAAACCTTTCTAGCTTGTGAGGATAATAAACATGAACTTGGACAAAAAGGGCAGGAGGAATCTTTCCCTGCATCTCCAAACTGCCTTTTCCCTCTGGCAGCCTGTTGTGCGTCTGCTAACTGGGACTGTTAATGCCTCTCTCTCCAGAAACCACATCGCTGCTGCTCTGATTGCCCACGGGAGGAAACACTAAAGAAGTGGAGTTTTGCTGTCTCCTTCCTTGGACAGAACGGGTATCCCCTACCCCTCCCTGCTGTGATCTCCTCCCATGCACTGAGCACACTCCACAGGGCACAACTCTTTGCTGAAAACAGTGGAGCCACTCGCTTGGGTCCCTGGGAGCCTTAGCAGAGCCTGACAGTGGGGCTAACATTTTAGAAATCACTATTTGAGGGTCACAGACAGGCAGTCAGGAAATCAAGATCGACAACACTAGACACAACTTGGTTTCCCTGTGGTATTCAGGGTACAAGTCGGATTCAGACAGGTTTTATTTAGCTATGACCATCTTTCTATGTTGAAAGTTGCCTTGTAGCATATTTTGCTACCTTGCAGGTAGGCAAACAGATTCAAAGACATTTACAAAATATATCTGAACTAATGTAATCTGTACGATTACGGGCAAGTAGAATCTTACATCGGGGGATTGTTTGGCCTGAAGACCTGCATTTTCCCTCTGTTTTTCCTAAAAATGGAACACATACAGCAATGCAAGTTATCTCTCACCAGTATGAAAATTATGACCAGATTTCAGCTTAAAGTCAGAGGGTTACTGAAAGCACTTGGTGAACATCATGACTTGAATTTGTCATGTCTGTTTTGATGCATGTGGATGCATCTTGTTGAGTTGCTTCAACACCTTGGACACCTTAGATTCCTTCTCTGGGTGGTGGGTCTTTGTTAAAGGCATCACCCTGGGCTTTATTCCTATCTTTTCTTTGATCACTGACACAAGACTGAACGCTTAAGTGACTCTCGTTAGAGGAATCTAGGGCTTTGTACCTGTTTACTTTTAAAGGATGGATTGAGAGTTTTGTTCGGTTTTAGAGTACTTTGTTGGTTTCTTGATTTGAATGCTGCCAACAGCAGTGCTTCTATCTGATTTGGATTTGTTATGTGGCTGTGACTACCCTCGTTTTCTGCTTTCCTATCAGAAAATGACTGAGCCATTAAGCTGAACACAAAAATAAAAGAATAAAAGAAGCATCCTTATACAGCCTATTACTAGCTAAAGCAGCTTCAGAATATCTTCATTAATTAAACCAGCCTATATATTTTTCATACAATTTAGGCTTGAAAGGTAACGTGGGGTGCACTATGAATCCACATGCCTTATCTCAAATATCACGGATGCTAGTATTTTCTTACGCTCAAATTGTCTGGGGCTCCCACTGCTATAGAAACTCATGGGATTACAAGAAGAAGGCAGTATAAAATAATCCAAGCTACTTATGACAGTGTTATGTGTTGGGTATGATGAAAAGAACTGGGGGAGCAAGAGACGACTGTCATGGCTTCTGTGCCCCAGAGCATGGACTGGCTCAAAGGTGGGAACAGCAGGTGACAGGTCCCTCAGCAACCCCTGAAGATGTTCTGGGAAATGTCCCTTTGGGGAAGAAGGAGTGGCAGGGGATGAGTGTAAATATTTCCTGTGTTAAAGCACTAATGTGATGGTTTTAGACAAGAGTACATTTCCTTTATTAACCCATATTTTTCTTTTTTAAACAAATACAAGTGTCACTACCATTCACCTTCAAAATGGAGTCATAATTAGGTAAATCCTGGGAAATGGAAACATTTGTGTTAGATATGTATATTCATGAACATATAGGGAGTTATTGTAAGCCTAGGGAAGCCATTGCCATTTAATGTCAATTTTATGTAGGTTTTATAAGTCTATTTCACTCTGCTGTTTCCCCCAAATGATTGTTACCTTAGCAACTGCCAAGTTGCATACATACTCTTGCTCCAAGAAGCAGAGCTTAACAAAGAAAAGCACCAATGTTTAAGGAGTCACCAGGAACAGAGTTTATATTGTGGATTTTTTAACTCTTGTATATACCTGCATATAGAAATGGTACATGGTTTTCTTTCAAGGTTTTTGAAACACATTTTAGTAGCTAGTCAATGATAGCATTGACTTTGCTTCTTTCTCTTCTTCCAGCTTCCTAACTCTTTTCAAAAGCTAATATTTAATTCATAATAAGGAGGACTAATTACTGCAAGGTCAGTGATGAGAGTACATTGGATTGGGATTATGTTGAATTGCGTAAAACTTTGGGCAAGGCTTCATGTGCCAGAGGATTCATGTTCACTGTTTGCACCTATCTGAGGTATGTTCTGATCCACAGAGAGACTATAACATTTGGCATGGAGGTGCAGGTTAAGATGAAATTCAAATAAATTTTAAGCCTTTTACCAACCATTCGAATCTGATTGTATTTTTTGTAAGATTTGAAGAAAGTAAATTGGAAAACCGTCTAATTTGCAACCAGTCTTTTACTGTCTTATCCTGTGTACTGCTGTTAACCTTAAATGGGTAGGAACTCCAACCTTTTATGCATTAAATGAATACAGGTACATTTTGCATCTGTCATGTTTGGTTATTCTTCCCCTTCCTCCAGCATACCCATTAGGCAATCCTCTATTTAAAGAAATGCATTTCAATAAGGGATGTCACAGGAGCACATTTCAGTTTGTTCAAAACAGCTTGTCAGAGAGGCCAGTCTTTATACTTGTTTTCCAGCTGATTTCCTGAGGTCTAATCAGACAAGTGATTTATCCAAGGTCACACACCAAGTTATTGGCTAAGCCAAGACTTTAAGATCCAGGGGTGGTCCTCTTTCACAAGCTTTTGCTTTGTTTACTTCTGCCACAAGACTCCATTCCTGTGCTGACATCCCAGTACAGCAATCTTAACACTGAACATTATTAATATCAATGAAGTCTTTTCTGCCCAGAGCCTTCAAGTTTGGTTTTTGTTGGTTTATTTGGTTGTTCTTTTTATACCAGCTCTCTTTCTACGTCTGGTCTTAGTGTGACACTTTAGCTGGAAAAAAATCAGTTCCTCCAGTTTAAATAACCTGTTGAATACACAATGTGTGAGATGTTTCTTAATTCATTTTGTTCTCAATCCAGCAGATAACGCTTCTGCAGGATGTTATACCTGTAATACAAAGCATGAGCTACTAAGAAGAAATAGGCATCAGGAAATTAGACCAAATGGTGAGAGCTTGATTTGAAACCAATTTCAAATTTGATTTCCTATACACTGACCTAAGAGAATCAATTTAAGTCAGTTTTCTAGAAAAGAGTCACATAGCCACACCATTGGTACTCTCAGATAACCTCTTTTTGGGACTATTGAGATTTTTATGTATAAAGTTACATAAGTAAATAAGGAAGCAGGTAAGTGTAAGCCTTTTAATTTTGTATGTGCTTGAGTCATAGTCATCCAATCCTACACTAGCCAAGGGAGGGGAGAAAAACATGAAGAGAAGGAAGAGCAGGAAGAGATGTATTAAAATTCAAAGCTTCACCGTCTTATTACTTTCTCTTACAGATTACTCTGTCATAGGCAAAACTTCAAAATCAGCATTTTAATAAAGTGCATCACGAAGAATTTGTTTCCCTTTCCTGCAAGTGAAACAGAATTGAGTCCTCCATTTATCACAGTACCTTGGCATTCCAACATGAAGTTCAACCATAGTTTTATTTTAGTAAAAAATAGTTTCAAAGTTATGGCATTTCTGTTAAATCCTATTCTCTTTCAATCTTCTAGCTCTGCTTTTTTTGCAAGTATTTATATCAAAATCTTTGGTATGTTTGAATATTTCGATCATGTTTCTTGGGCCTGTGTGCTTTTTTCTCAGAAAGCTGTAAAGGAGTCTAGGACCTCAGAGCTCAACATTAAAACGAGATAGGTGAGAATCCAGCTATTCTCTTGAAAAAGATTTAAAAACAAAAGTCAAAATTGAAAAAAATAGACTTACAGGGCACTGCAATCCATTCAGCCATAGATCCACTTGGGATGTCAGGGGGTAAAGTACCTGTGCAAAGATGGACAAGAACTAAAGCCAGGGGAGAATAAAACATAAAAAAAATTGTCTATTTTATTTAAACGTGAGAAAGGAAGCAAAAAAGGCCTACTTTGAAAACTTGCAACTAAAAATATAATCAGAGAACAATGAACTGCAGCTGGAGTTAGCTCAAAATGAGATGTCCAGCCACATTTTTTGAAG
The DNA here is from genome assembly GCA_013400375.1 of Thinocorus orbignyianus. Taxonomy (NCBI): domain Eukaryota; kingdom Metazoa; phylum Chordata; class Aves; order Ciconiiformes; family Thinocoridae; genus Thinocorus; species Thinocorus orbignyianus. The sequence continues at coordinate 29,362 of VXBW01005250.1, forward strand.
GAAAAATTTGAAAGAAAAAATGGTGGGGTTTTTTCAGCTATCTAAACCATGGCAGCATAAAGCATTTTTTGACATTTTCTTTCAGTTCTGATCTCTCTTCCTGATTCCAGAGACGACAATTAATAGCACTAAATATATAAATGAACATGGTATATTTTTTTCCCTTCTTTACCAAAGGTGTCTAAAATAAGTCTTCTCAAATGTAAGATAAAAGGCAAAAGTTGTACCCCAATATTAAAATAAAATACATACCTAACTGAATAGCCAGTTTTCTTGGGTAGGTAACCGCAGGAGGCTAGGGTACCATACTGATGCAATGATTAACCCTGCTAACAAACTAATTAACCTGCCTACACATACTGTGTTTTTTCTCAGAGCTGTAACTGATAAAGACATTTGAAAATAAAAGTATTGCCATGGGACAGAAGAGCACCAATCCTCTTTTACTTGCCAAGCTCTATTTTGGCTGTAGTCCATCTCACTTAGACTTTTCTTTTTATTCTGCCACATGTAAAACATCTTGTTTTTTATTTTCTATCTTCAGTTTTTAGGTACTTCTAGAAAATCAATAAAATGTAACAGGTAAGACAAAAGACAGTAAGCTAGAAAGTATCAGATGTCTCAATGAGGAACTTTGGAAGAAATTAATTTATTTGGTGTTCACATTCTTCACAGGGCAGATGATAACACCTTCCAGACTTACAGAGATCTGTAAGGGTTAATTTTGCCAAACTTTTCAAAATATTTAAATATTGGCTATGCTGAAGCTGAAAAATAGTATTTGATAATGTTATTAATGTAAATAATGGATAAACTAACCATCCCTAAAGAACTTCTTTCAGCATACTTTGTTTCGGGGGGGGGGGGTACACAGAGGCTGAATATCTGTATTATGTTGAATTCAGAAAAGCTCGGGTCCTGTCTCTTCATATGTGCTTCACAAATGCAGCATCTGTCATTTGAGGGAGGCTCTTCCTGGAAATGGACTTGAAGCAAGTTTCTGTGGATTCAGTGATCTCAATCATCCATTTCAGTAGTTTTTCCAGAAGAAAGAATGTAGATCTTCCCAGTGCCATAGGTGATCTTCCTATCTCACGTCTTTGAGGTCATTACAGTTTATGCCAATAGCAATGTGGAAGAAAAGAGATGAAAGCAGACCAAGATTTTAGCCCAAGCCCACAAAAAAAGATCAATCCAGATCCAGTTTTTATAAAGCCTTGCTTTCAGTTGGGGTAATCTCACACCTTCCTTTTGTTCCACGGCAGAAGCTTCACTGAGGATTTGAGATATAAAAGATCTATATTCAGCCCAGCCTCACTCCCATTTCCATGCCAGTCTTCACCACCTGGTGAACTTTTGTGCTCTGGTACACCAGGGCCAAAGGATGTAGATCAACAACTGCCTTTCATTTAACAGAGATGGTGATACTTTTGAACTATAATCCTTTGTGCAGCCAAATGCAACAAAACAATCCTTTCAAATAGGGAAAAGGTAGAGAAGAATCTTGACTTTGTATTCCTGAAGTGTCAGAAGAGCTGGAGAATAAAGAGGCTTTCTGGAAAGCACAACATCTCTAAATTCATTGGTCCTTTTTCAGTTGAAGGAACGCTGGCTCAGCAGCAGCTACACTATGTCAGAAAGGAGATGTCTGCCAATCAATCATTCAATAATAGTGAGTTCAGCACTAGCAGAACAGTTTGACAAAGACTTAAGCTGACTTCAGGACAGTGACGATATGCCAGACATGACTTTTGTATCTGACCCTTTTTACACTGCGTTTTCAAATGCGGGTGAGGTTTTTTTCACTTTCTGTTAACATACTGGAAGAGAAAAACCCAAGCACTAAATAAGTAAGGAATAAAAAAGAATAAGGCATCAGAGTGTGTTTGAAGGCAAAGAGGGGTATAATATCACAATGGGATTTATTAAATGAGTCTGCTGATGCAACTAAAATTGGTAGTTTTCTCTTTGTCTCTAAATCCTTGACTAAAGACATGAAGTTAAAGGCAGGTCAGGTGATCTTCCCACCCTTTATTTGAGAAATGTGTGAAGTTTGAGGTATAAAGTTACAGGAGGGCATGTAGCCTGAGCCACTGGAAGCAGTGAGACTTGTCTACAAAACGAGGTCACATGAGCTAAGGAAGTTCTTCCTCCCCAGGGCTATTTTCTGTGGTTCCTGAATCCCTCCCTCTGCTCCTGGCCATCTTCCCTGGCCAGCAAAGAGATGGAGTAAGTAGCTCGTGGAAACAGAGTCAGAACAGCGAACAGCAAAATGGAGACAATGCTGGCATCCTGAACGTTTCCTCCATTGCCAGAAGTTGATATAATGGGCTTAGAAAGAAAAGGGAGAGAGAAAAAGAAATACGGTAATTATCCATACCAACAACTACAGCAGGGATGGAAACAAGCAAAACCTAACACCTTATTATAGTCGAAGCTGCGACTGTGTGCCAGTACTGTCAAGAACACTGCATATAAGGCTAAAACAAAGCTATGCAAAATGATGAGCTCTGTGGGGAGGTCAGCAAATCCAGAAGAAATTACTGCTATGCAAATAGCTCTAAAACGTTGTGGCAGTTGTGGGGACAGAGATTATTGCTGCTGCTTTACATAGAAATCCCCTTGTCTGCACCACGTTTTAGCAAAGAAAAGTGAGAAACACCACTTCTTAGGCAAGGATGTTTTTTGTACGTGCACATCCATGCACTGCAATCTTCTAAACATTTCAATTTTTTGCTCCACATTCTAAATCTTCCAGGTTACAATATGGTTATGATATGACAGGCAATATGTGATTACTGTATTTTTCCTCTATTGCCTTCTCTCAAAAAAACCTGTGAAATGAAACATTACATGGGTAAGCTATCTGCATGCCTGATATTTTCATTCTGTAAATGCAAAAAAGAAAAGATGAAAACAGAGAAAATTCTGATTCATGGAATCTCTTTGTTCTGCTGATCTTCTTATACCTTGAGTACTTCTCTCAGTTTAAGAAAAATCACTTTTCATTCTAAGTTTCTTCAAATATGTAGCATTTCTATTGCAGGAATGAAACATCACTTAGAAGCTGACTGTTTATCTGGCTTCTCAATCTAGTTTCGTGTACTACTGTTATTGTCTGAGCAATTCCCAAGAATTATACCACCACTTTCCACAATTCTTTGAGAATTTTTTCCACCTCTGCTTCTATTTAGTCATCAGGATTGTAACAGAGGAAAGGAGCAGATCCTGTGCTGGAGGGGGTGAGTTGGACTCAGTTTTTCAAAGCAGAATTGTGGAACAGTAGTAGCCATAGCTGCGACCCCAAGATTTTCTCTATGAAAATGGTTTCCAGGATCAATTTTAAGCTAAGTGTATCTAAGAATTACTACTAAGCTAAGAAATGCTGCAGTAAACACATTTTTACAAAAACTACATTGAAATCCATGTTTCCATATTCTACCTCGTAATGAAAATGCCATCAAAATTCATACTCTTTCCCTGTAAAATTTTTTTCTGGTAAGTCTTCATTTATGTAACCATACATATTTATTTTTAAGCAATACTCTTTCCCTTGCCACTTCTGTCTCTCTAAATTATGCCTCATTCCTGTGTTGGTGGTACTACAAGCTTTGCTAAATGGAGACATCTGAGGCTAGAAATTTTCTAAACCAAGATGCTTGACAGGTGAGAGCATGACAGGCCTTTACGCACTTGCCAGTTCATATTCGTTAGCAAGAGAAGGATCTCACCCATGTCAGTATGCAGTAGTCAAGCACTGAAGGGCTCACAATTTCTTTACATAAGAGCTTCCTCTAAATATCCTCCAAACACAAACCACATTTAGCAATAAAGCTAAGTTAGGAGAGCCCTTGGGGAATCTTGTTATTCTATGAGCCTGAAAACTATCATTTCTGCTTCATTCTTAAGCAGAATAGGAGACCTTATTTCCTAGCAGCTGCTGGAAGTATAAAGTTATACTGTGGTTTCTGGTCTAGGGTTATTCTTACATCAATCATAGTTTCTCTGAGAAAGACAGGGCAAGGCCAGTCCTATCAAGTAGTTCTGTTCTGGAAAAGGTGCTGTCCCCTCCTTATCTTTGTCCAGCCTTTTGTAGTTTTGAGCAACCACTTTATGGCTTATAAAGCTGAACATAATTACTTTGGTATTTGTAATATAATAAGAATTGATCTGCAGGGGATAGAAAGTCACCTATATCTTTTCTTGCATTGTAAGATGGAATCTGCCTTATATTTGTTTAAAGCCTTTCCAACCTGTTCAAATCTGCAAATCTCCAAACATTGCTTATTAATGTATTTCATAAAACTACATCTATTAAATTTTGGGGGGAAAAATCTATCTGCAAGCATTTCCATAATCATATAGGATACCTGGAGTGCCTGACAATTTATGGATGTTTAAAGGAACTCAATTATGTCATACACTGCAAAATTAACAATATTCATAAGCAAAATATTTCTCATGAAAGCACTGAAATACTTTCCTGGCCAAGCAAATAATGATAGGTGTTGTAATGACAAAGCATAAATGGTTCTGAACATTTCCCAGTGGCAGATAGAGCAGCTGCAGTATTTCTTATTTTGTAGGATGATAAACAGAGCTGCATTATGAACACTTCTTCTGATGGAAAAGGATTTGTTTCTACTAAACCTGCTGCCTCTATCACCTTAGTATGAAAAAAAATAAAAAAAAATATTATCAGTTAATCCTGAAAGCTTTCAAGATGAAAGTCAGCAAGATGAATGAGCACACAGAAAAACCACAGTAATATGTGAGCTTACGGAAATAAGTCCTTGCCCTGAATACCTGGAGATGACCACAAAAAGGGTAAAGGGAGATTAGAAACATGGGATCCTTTTTTGTAAATTTATTTGTAGCTGAATGATTCAGATGTTCTCTTTCCTAATGAGAGGAAGGTCTCTATCAATAACACTTTTTTTTTTTTCATATACATGTAGCTCTGCAGAACCAACAAATTCCGAAAAGCGTGCAAGCTCTCCTCGGGGTGTCTCATGTTCGCTTTTACTTTTAGACTTTACAGTTCTCTTGTAAGCATTGCTCCTGTGAGTAAGTTAAAAAAAAAATAATGAAAAAACATGACGATGAGGAAAGACTGCTATGAATAAGAGGAGCAGAAGTCCCCAGTGATATACAGTCCCAGAGCCCAGGGTGGAGGTCACTTTGCCACTGAACTATCTGTGAGGTCATAAGAGGAAAGGAAAAAAAGAAACAGAGAACTGGAAAACCCCACAGGACATTCAAGAAATTGTGCTAATGTATAAAAAAGAAGTGCATGTAGAAAAAGCTGGCTTTATGATTAAGGTCCAGCATGTACCTGAGCAAGGAAGGGCATGGAAATTTGAGATAAGAAGATGTCAGCACCAGAGTTCCTGGCTGCTCTTCTGGAAATGGAAAGCAAACAATGGGAATACCATAAACTGGGAGGAAATCTTATCTATATTGGAAGTATTTGAAGATAATCTGGGAATATTTTAGAGGCCTAACCTTCTGAAACTTGGTGCGGGACACTGAAATTGGCCTCCTTAGCACAAATGACTGGTACAATTCTGCCAGGATATGTTAAGTGGATTACCAGGAAAATGACAAGATATAAATCTCTTGAAGACAACCATTAGAGATAATTGAGAAATGGATGATACAAGGAATGAGGTACTCACTAGCTGATACTGATTTCACATTCATCTGTCTCATCAAGATCTATAATTATACAAAATTACAAATTCAGTGTACTTTCATTAGGCTTACATGTGAAAGGAAATGGCTTTTCTAATGATACAAGTAAATTTGCAGCAGAGGCCCCTCGGTACCTAAACCAAATCTTTTCTGGCAGCTCAAAAAAGGCCCCATTACCGTTTTAGGGTGAACTGGAAGAGCTGAACCCCACACTAAATTTGAAAGTACATTAAGCAGAACTAATTACAATGAAACCTCCCCTCAGCCTATCTCTTGTTTTCTCTCTGCCTCTGGGGCTCCCGTGTCTCATCTGTGAAGTAAATTAAGGCCATTGTTCTAGGATGAGCCACTTGTTAAGCCTCTTGAGCTTAGTCTTGTGTAAAAAAGTGGAACACCGTAAAATTTAAATAAATAAATAGACTTATTTTGTCTCTGCTTTTGCATAATAATCTCATCATTCTCTGTGAAACACTTCTCCTATCCCCACAACTCTCATATTGTTTAGCCAAGCAATATAAAACATATTGAGAGAAGAGTAAAAGAAAGAAGCAAAAATATTTCTCCAAGTTGCATGGTTTCTTCTCTCTGTGTGAAATGGCTATGAGACCCCTACCTGGTTGTAAGTCCTGGGGCCAAATCTACCAAAACTTCGAGTGAACACTTAAAACAGAAATAGTTGCAGTCCATTTGTATTTCTGCCCAGTGAGATTGGAAATGCTTAATGCTAAGCGCTTTGTGAAGTGCTTACCTAGACTGGACTGCTCTGTAAAATGGCCCCAAGGCTGAGCTCTGTTTGACTAGCATGGATTTGTTATCTTTGTTTAGTAATAGGTGGAAGTAGGTAGCCTTCCACAAATCCTCTTAAAACAGTTTTCCTTATTTTTATGTATAAATCAATGGCATCTCTAGGAAAATGTGTCATGTTGCAGAAATAAACATCTGAATCTAAAGAAATGCCAAAATTAATGAAGGCAATATCAACTTCGGGGCCTCACCAACTGCATTGTCAGAAGCATTGCCTTGTGTACCTCAGCACATTGCATTCATGGAGGATCATCCAGCAGCATAGGGTGCTTCATCTCATAGCTGCATGCAAAGCATGAGGAAAGGTGAGAAGACAACAGATGAGTAAAATCGGTGGTGAGGTTGTTAGAGTAGTACTTAGAAAGATGGAAACTTAAGGGATCGTAGTTTTGCCACTGTCTTCAACAGAACCAAGATGTCATCCAAGAACTCTAAGTCAATTAAAATATACTGAGCAATTATGTCAATGAGATTACCGTAGATATAAAAGAAACACATAAAATCTGATAAAATATGCCAATCTCATATGTAAGAGAAAATATAATTCCATGGATAGTGTTACTGTAGGCTGCAATGATGAATAAAAGTGGGGGAAAGAGGATATTTATAAAACCATAATGTCAGTATTTTCTGATTTCTTGACATCTTTTGTACAGCTTTAAAACACCCTACTTTCCTATGGAATTTACCCTGAAACAAAACAAATATCACAGCCGCAGCATCCTTTATAACACAGAGATATCATAGGGAAGCAAGGGTCTTTAAAAGGTTGGTAAATCAAATATGTATCAGGCATCTGTCTAATTCCATTAAAATAGAGTTTTAGAAAAGATGACTTTAAAATAATCCCTTTGGATCAATTTGCCAGTAAATCCTCTTTTGCCACACCCTCCTCAGGTTGCATTATGTAGCTCATTTTCTTCCTGTAATCCCACCTGTCTCCTGTGTACTACAGATTAAACAAAACAGAGTTATGAAAGCAAGGAGATAAAACTGAACAGACAATTTGCAAATGTGAACCAGACCAGTGAAGATATCAGATATAAATATTGCTTCAACTGAGGACACATTAATTTTGCCTGCTTTTAGATGGAGAGAAACATTGTGAAGAAAAACAAAAGTCGAAAGAATAAAGGAAGAGAAAGGAGTGTGTCCGTTTATTCCTCATGCAGAACATAAGAAATACTGTCAATATTTAAAACCTCTTTTTCTTACTGCTAGGAACAGGGTGCTATCAGCAGCTGATCTGGAAACAAAATGTTTCATTTTTCAGCACAAACCCAGATTTTCCTTTTCCTAAGTGCCAAAAATGGTCTGTGCAAATATGCTTTACTCTCAGCAGTGTGCAGATGAGCAGCAGGCAGCTTCTTGTTTCTGTGTACCGTATCTGAGAAACCCATCATTTATTAATAGCTCTTTTGACAGAGTCACCTGGAGCTCCTTCATTTTCCCTGACTGCTTTAAATCCAGATTTGTCCAATAGCCCCTATGATTAAAGATCTAAATTTAGATTCTGTCTTTTTCCTAAAAAGTCGTGTTTAGGGCTTACATTTTTGCAGCTTTCCCCTGGCAGAATTAGTTTTATTTTTCGTCTCCAGAAAGATCTCGTACCATTTTTTCCCCTCTGAGGAGAGGAAAGAACAGGTCATTGTATCAGCAGAGAGCACCTTCCTTTACTTGGAGCTGGAGAGGCAAGGGGTGGAGAAATGTGTAGTGGTCTCCTTTTTCTATAAGGGCCTGCAACTCTGCCTCTGCTCACAGAGATCAGAGGTGCTAGGTGGCAGGAAAGTGAGAGAAAGTCCCATCTTACTATTTCTTTGCAAAATAAGAAAGAGAGAATTGGAAAGAAAGTGGAATGGATTTTCAGGAACTTTTAAGGGTTATGGGTGGTTTTTCTTCAGACAACATGTACTCAAAGCCAAAACATTCTAAAAAAAATAATCAGTTTAAACACACTTCTAATTTTGTAACATAAACAAAACTGATGAACAACAGCTTTTACACAGTCAGAAAACCTGACTATAGGCTTCAATAGATACATTGGCTTTAATTTCTCAAACTTTTATGGGAAAAGAAAGTTTCATAAACTTTTTTTTTTGTCCTAGTTTTCCACCGAGTTTGCCCCACGTGGATATCAAGGACAGAGCAGTTGAAAAAAGATTTTTCAACTGAAAAGGATTTCAATTTTCAATTGAAAAAGGATTTTTCAACTCTTTCCTTGGCTTTTTTCCTTTAAATGAACCATCAACAATCTAATCAGTGGTTTTAGACATCTTTTTATCATGCAAGACAGCAATACAATTTTATGACTACACATGTTTATTTAAGTGTTGGCAAACTGTCCAAATTCAGCACTCTTTTAACACCTGTATGATGTCTGGGATCACCACTTGGGTGAATGATTCTTCATTCATTTTATTGTTGTATTTAATATCATAACATTTATAAGTAGAAATAGTGCCCCAGACAGGAAAATGTTATAGACAAAGAGGCATTAAAAATTAATATTACCTTTCCATATTTTCTGTGGAAAATTTATATATAGAAACACAAAGCCCTAACCATTTTTCTGGCCTTTTTCCTGACAGAGGGAGGAAAATGTAAACCACAGCTAGCTGTTGGCAGCTTTTATGTTTACTGTTCCTCTGATCTGTTCCTACCGACTGCATTTCCTGTATGTACAAAGTTGGTTATGGCCAAAGCTCTGTGTTTTAAGTTAGTTTGTATGAATAAAAGTAACACAGTCATCTTGTTTGGTAAAGACTAGGCAAAATGAGTTTCTTCACAGCTTCACAGCTGACTAGTTTTGTTTGCCTGCACAAGTTATTTAACCTCTCTGAACCCTGTTTTTCTCAACCTTACAACAGGTATAAGTATAATCTGGGGGTTTTATGTAAGTGGTTTGGTCTGAGATCCAGCTTGTTTAATGCTGAGAAGAACTGGCTTAAATAATTTGATGGACAGGAGAGTTTGCATTATTATTCAAATATAGATGTCTTGAAATGGACATCCCTATAAATGAAATATAGCTTCTGTTGAGTTTGGACATGAGCCTAAGAACTGTAATAATAATGATGATTGTGGAAATTTTCTCCCTTCAAGGACTTTTTTCTTCCTGTTACTGTAATTGTCATTGTGTTTTTAAGCAGTTGCAACACTGATTTGGTGGTCTCCGCAAGGTATGTGGGGCTACACAAGACTATAGATATTGTTGCTCTCTTTCTCCTTTCCTCTTCCAGAAAGATTCTCCTACACAGGTTCCTTTTCACCTACGCTACAGCAGAGCAATATATGAGGCTGATGGAAGAACGTGGGATGGGGAAACACAGAGTCAGGAGACACATGGAAACTGCATGTAGCATTTCTGACCAGGAAATTTATGAAGGGGATATATATTTCTCAGGTGAAACTACTAAGCTAGTACTGAAGAATTCCTAGATTTTTCAGACATCCCCTATGCAGTGATTTACAATGTGTCTAATTCTGCAGGTTTATCTGTCTTTATCACTCCGTCAGAAACCATATTCTTCTACTCTACTTTTTGTCTTCTCTAAATCACTGTGTCTTTAGTGAGGAACTTCTTCTTATGTGTACTCCTAATGAAAGTTTCAGCTCAGTTTGTGGGTGTTGAGTTTACATGTCTGGATTCAACTGAAAAGTGAATGTGCAAGTGTTTGTTTTAAATGAGCATTTTTGCTGAAATCAAGCTCTGACTTCCAAAAGGATTGAATTTTATTGACAATTAATTTCCAAATAGGTTATACTGAATACCGTTAAAGGCAAAAAGAACTAAAGCCTGCAGATCCTAGGTCAATGAGAAACTGATTTTTCAGCTTTTCCCTTCTGCTGATTCATCCAGCTGCTATGGGGATTTACATTATATTGGGGAGGAGAAGAAAACACATTGATCCATTTGTACATGCGTCAGATACCACTGCCAACTGCAGTTAACTCCTTCACTCTACCTTTTAAAGTCTTGACCTCAAACATGAGAGTTCTCACCTGGTTAAATACACTCACCTCTATAGATTTCAACCAAACCTAGTACTAGGCAAAGTACCAGTGGTATTGTTTACTCCACTAATATCACATTTCATTATCTCTTCTGAAGCTGATACTTGTCATGGATGAGACTCTGCTCCTTTAGTCCACTCTTATTACTGACAGGAACTAGCAGCTCCTCTGTTATTTTTTTCAGAAAACTTCACTGAACTCTAGAGTTCTCTAATCCAGTATCACCAGCACCTGGGCATTGTACTTAGTATTATACACCTGTAAAGCATAGTTGGGTTATCTTACATAATTAATTTCTTTTCTTTGTCCACATCTCCTCCACCTGACCTTTTTCACTTGTGCATTACAATAAATCAATATCCTGCTTTGCGTGAAATATCACAAAATACAAATAAACGGCAGCAAAATGATGCAGAAACAGGATTTAAGATTTCATCATAAGATAAATCTTCCTGGTTTAATAACTTTTTATTGTTATGGCATTCTCTTTTGATTTTTGTAAAAGAAAAAATAAGAACTTTGCTGTCGGGCAACTCGTCAGCAACTTGCACTTCACTTGTCTGTAGTAACTGGCCTGAGATTGCTCAGCATATAAATAGGAAATGAGACAGTCATATGACTTCTCTCCTTTCCCCCCAGTTTCTCAACTCTCTCTCTAATTTTCATGTGATATCACAGTTGTTTCTAAGACTAACATCCTTGATGCTGAAAAAACTGGATACACTGGCTGCTTTGCCCTGCCTGAAATAGGAGAATAAGGAACAATTCATATAGATTCATAAAATCATAGAATGG